>JAXQQM020082512.1:0-18826 GCA_034641835.2 Pinus albicaulis | reverse complement strand
CGGGGCACGTTAACCTCCGGCTTCCGGATGCGGCTCGACATCTGCGAGGTCTCTAAGCAGGACAATAAAATCGTCAAAAGATGGACTTGGGGGGTAATGTAGTGATACAAGCCGGTCGCGACAACTCGGAAACGATCGGCACTTTTACAGTGGCGGCCGAACAGTAGGGGCTTGATGCTCCGTATATCGAAAGGGTATTTTGGGTCACAGATACCCGCTTGCAAGTCACGAAGGGGCTCGAAACCAGGAGGATTTCTAGACTCATGGAGTTGGGGAGTTTCAGGTTCGTTCTTCTTGGGCGTCTCTCTCCCCATGGCAGTTATTCAACAATTCGGAAAAGAGAGAAAGGGAAAAATAATGAAACAAAATCAGAAAATGGATTACCTGAGCAGAGGGTGACAATGCTTGGGAAAACGGCGAGGGGAACTGAGACAGTGACTTGGAAAAACCTGGCGTTCTTCCCTACTTGGTAATCGCCGTGAAAAACTACCTGAAAATAATTTACCAGAGAGGAATACGAGAGTTTTTACCATTCGGGAGGACTGTTTAGGTTAAAAGGTGAAAGTGTAAGAGAACAGAGGGAAAGTGTCGTAAGGACACTGACACTGAGACACGTGGCGCGTGGGGATTAGGTAAATCTAGATATAGGTGAGCGCCTCGTGTCGGGTTAAAAGCTGGTACGGGCCCTAGTACCAGCTGTCCTAATGGACTTACCTTACCGTTGTTCCATATGCGCTATCCACTTTTTAACACGTAGGAATTTCCCCTTTGCCGGACTAACGCTTATCTTCCTCACCTGAGCGGGCCCACCTTAACTCCACCACGATACAGAATCTCTTGGCCCAACCCTGTTACTATTTCTCCGCCGTGAAGTCTTGCCACGTGTCGCAAGTCCGCGGGGGTAAGGGGCTTGTCCTTTCCCCACGGCTTGACCCCCTCGGAATTTCTACGTACTGCCGTCATGTATAATCAAAGGCCTTCTCTCGTATATGAGTTGATCTGTAAAGGCATGTCTCCCTTACCTTTGTGCCAGTCATTAACTATTGTTCCGCCTCTCCTCACTTAGTGCCATTTATCCATTGGTGTCAATATATGTGCGCTTTACCACCCTTTTTCCCTTTCGGCCTGATTTGATTTGACACTTGCTACTTGGCATATAACTTTAATGTGACCGGTTCATCTTTTAGGGACTTTCGTGGCTATTGCTGAGAATTGAACATGAATCATAAAATTCTTGTTGGCAGTGGACATTAAGTTGGAGAAACAAGGTAGGGAAAAGGGCAGTTAAGAATCCTTTGTCAAATACCCATAAACAATAAAAGTCTCAAATACTGATAAGAAAAAGATAATAATCATGAGATAGGGAAAAACATTAACTCAATGATAATACTTAAACAAATAAACATTCAAGACAAACATTCCAATGAAATGTAGAAGGTGAGAAACTCATTTAAATTCTAGTGATTTCACCTTCAAGCTTTAGAAAACATTTAAGATAACAAAATAACTTTAATCAATCAAAGAGGGAACTCCTAAATAGTGTTGATCAAGTTATAAATAATTTTGAGGCAAATTGATAGGCATGGACAAAGGGCAAGATCAGAACAAGACCTCCTTGGCTTATCCTAATAAGTAATACTTCAAAGAGAGATTTCAAAAACAGAGTTTAGATAGCATCAAATAAGCAGGAATTTCCATAAAAAATATTTGGAAACTAGCAATTAAGCCATTGATGAAATAAACAAGCATAAGGAGGCCTAAGGAGCAGCTAAGAATTCCTTAAACACACCCAACAGAGAAAAACATAAAGGCAATAGTAAAAAGGAAGGAATAAGGTGCCTCAAGCAACATTTCTTAGCCTATAGTTTTCTGTTCTACTGCATATAAAAGGATGAAACATAATGATAGCAAGAAAACATGAACAAATTAGAGACACATCACCATTAATCAAGCTCATGGATCTTGCAAGCAAGCTTCATCATCATCAATCAAAGCGAATCATCCACAAGCTCCACAGCACCAAATTTCTCTTCAATCTCAAAAAACCATGTATTACTCTCAAAGCTCATCAAATGCCAACCTTTACAATGAAGCCCTCATGCTCTATTTAACTCACCAAAGGAGGGAAAAAACCCTAGATAGGGTTGGAAAATGTCAAAATCACTCATAAATGTCATAAATTCCCAAGAGACCATGCAAGGCCCAAGGCACAAAATATCCCATGAAATGAATGCCAAAATAACTTGTAGCACCTAATTCTAGAGTGATTTTCCTTAAAAAACACTAAAATATGTTTTCACAATAAATGAGTGTGTTTTGTTGAATTTTGGCCAAAAACACACTAAACAGTCCATTTGTGCAGCGCCACCTCAAGCAAAAAATAGGCACTTTTGCAACCACACTTTGGACCCCTTCCTGATGTCAGATTTGGCTCCATGATAACTCGTTGGGAAGCTTGATGAGTCTAATTTCCAAAAATTCTTGTGGTTTCCTGATCCAGCTCCTATAGCTTGTTCAAAATTCCAAAATCCTAACACTGCCATTAGCGCAGCGCCAGGCCTGAAATAGGGCCAGAAAGGTGAAAAATGAGGGATTTATTGACCTTTTGAGGGGTCAAACCTGCTCCAATTTCTCTGAAACTTAGTGAGAAAAATGTAATAGTGATGATAAATCCACAAATGTTGTGTTTTCCTCCTAAGGATGCTCCAAGGATTAGTGTAGCGCCAGTGATTATGTGCTAATAGGCCTTCAAAATCACAAAAAACAAAAATTTGCCCAAAATTCCTCAAAATTGGTGGAGGTCTCCTTCAAGGGGTTTGGGAGACTTGTTGAGAAGCTTATGCTAAAAATCCAAGGTTTTCATGACCCTTTGCCTCTTTTAGGGTTTGTACTTTAGGGAGGGCTTTCTCAGGGCTTTGAGTGTTTTATCATTCATAGATGGCCTTTTGGGCACTCATTTGTTGTTTCCATCTGATAGAAATGAATGACATTCTTTGCCCTTTCTAACTTAGCTTCTAAGTCTTTGAGATGTGAATTTTTATCTTGGAGGAAGGGGTTGGAAATCCTTACTTTTATTTTTTCATCACTGTCTACCTTGGTCTTCATTTGCTTCATTTTCTTTTTCTTCTTTTTCATCATTCTTCTCATCACCATGGTCACTGTGGGGGTCATTGTCTTTAATGTTTTTTATGATTATCATGACTGTTGTCATGAATATCATGGATGTTTTCTCTTTTTTACTCATGTTCCTCTCACCGTCTTCTACACTTTGGTCACTTTTTTCACCTATATCCATGTTGTCTTGCTTCATTATCTTTTGTCTCCAGGTAATCTACCTCATCATGGTCCTATTGGTCCTCAACCTTATCACCACCTTTATCTTTAATATGGACTGATTTATTGTCACCTTTACCCTTTTTTACTCTTAGCTCCTTTTCAGGCCTTCAAGGCAAGTATAGAAGGTAACCTTAAGCCTCAGGGAAAAATTTTGTTTTTTTGAGGTTTTCTGCATTAGCGCAACGCCGACAGTTGTGCCCATGGATTAGCATAGTGTCAAGCAGAAAATGCCCAGAAACGGTCAGAAAATTTTTATTTTTAATCATGAGGGTTTTCTCTCTTATGCCAAGTGATAAGTGTTTTTGAAATAATAATTGGAGGGACTTTATACCTTTTGAGAAGACAAGTTAAAATCATAAACCCATTTTTGCCATGTTTTTTTTTTGCTTTTGTGTTCCTTTCTATTTTTCGTTGATATCCCTTTTATCCTTTGCAAGAGGTGACATAAAAAAACAAAGAAATGATACTTTCCTCTCACCCTTTCCTCTTTGCTGATCTTTAGGTAGTTGATATGATAGGTTTGGGCTCTCTTTGGGCTACTTAAACCTGTTGGAATTGTATGGTTCACTGTGTTTTAGCCTTTCTCATGTCTTCAATTCCACTTTTTTAGTGACTGATAAAAACATTTTTTATCCCTCTTTGAGATCCTTGAGTATAGGTGATATTACAATAGGTTCTCTTCCCTTCTCACTATTTTTCCAGGGGTGTAACACATATGTCTTTCATAGTGACCCCAGTTTTTTTCAATCCTATTTGTACTTATCTCCCTTTGCCCACTTCTAATGTATTGTAGGTGCCATGACACAGTTTTTGGTTCTCTTAGTTGTTTTTTTATTTTGACAGCTCATTTACTCATAGAAAACCATGCTCGGCTTGATTTCTTAGTCTGATACTTAACCTTATGTTTCCTTTCCTTTGATCATTGGAGGAAACTTGACTGCGCTTGAAAACTTGATCTCCCTCACTGATACTCTTTGTACTTTCTCCTTTTGGTGCAGTAAGGCACTGTTATCTTTGAAAAAACCTAGAAACCACCTTTAAAAGCCTTTGGGGACCTTTTGTTGTTATGAAGGAGGACTTATCTTCTTCATTTGACCTGTTTTGTCTATCTTTCCAAACTTTTAGGTTTGATGGATGTTAGAGAAGAATAACTAGTGTTGCCTTCTAAGTTCTCTATAGCCCTTTCAAATTCATTTATTTATGTTCAATTCATCTCACCTTTTTCCCTTATTAATTTATAATTTCTAAAAATCTTCAATGTGTGTTTGGTTGTGTTTTTGTGCCTTTTGTCCTTGTGGCCTTGGTACTGGTTCTTTGCTTGGCAACATTTTTTTTTCCAATCAGTCTCAAAATTCTGATTCTATTTGCACATAGGCCTATTACCTCTCCTTTGTTGTATTTATACCCAGTTGTCAAGGTTATTATGTATGAAATAATTCATTCTCTAAGGTATAAACATGAAATTGAAAGCATGGTTTAAATCAGGATTAGGCAATCTGACTTACCATGATTTGTGGCATAAGAACAAGCTGCACACAAACATTATTTTTGTACAAACAAAACTAGAAAAACAACGGTTGTGATTTATCATTTGGTAATCATCCCCATCTTTCTCCTTGGTTTAGTTTTAAGCATGTGGAACCAGTATCTTTCATTCCTAATCTATCCTTTTTGACAAGTCAAGTTTGAATGATTTGACAATTTCTCTTTCACTAACTTATCAACAATAAATTGAAAACATGTTTCAACCATGATTAGGCTAGATGACTGAAACAAGACCTTCTTTTTGAACCAGTAGTGGAATTTAAGCTTGCTCACATTCAATAGTACTATTTTTTGGGTATGGGGCTATACCTCTTTTCAAATCTTCCCTCTTTTTCATTCTTTCTATGTTTTTGTGTTTTTGTGACTTTTCTCATGCAATGTTTTATGTACAATGAATGAAATATTTTAAACTAAGGGTTTTTACAGCAATGGTACTTGAGCATCCTGTCCTCAAAAGGATCTCCTAACGTTCTTTTTCCATTCATCTCTTGTAAAAAAAAATCATAGTAACCTCCATTTGAAAGCATGGTATAAGGATTTTTCCAAAAAAAGTCAAACAAGCCATGCTCTCCTTGGGATTTCCTCTTTGTGTCTTGCTTCCAAAACTTGTTTCTGTCAAAGATCCTCCTTAGGTAGAAAAGGTGTCCTTTATCAGCTTCAAAACAGAGGATGATGTCATCAATGTATGTCATAGTGATGAACTTGAAAACAAGGGCCATGGTTCTTTGGAAGGTGTCTTTAGCACTCCTTAGCCCAGGAAGAATTTGGTCAAACATGTAGTTGTTCCAAGGAACTTTGAAAATGTCTTTATGTTGATTGATCTGAAGTGGTATCATTTGATGGTAACCTAAAACACTATCATGCAATGACATCTTGTTAGAAACTTCTACCCTTGGCATAGGATGATTTATCTTGGGAAAAGGGTATTTGTACTCCAAGGAGGTTTTGCCTAGGTACCTAAAGTCTATACACAGCCTGCATCCTTTGGCTTTCTTTGTTAGTGATACAATTTGCCCAAGGGTTTCGTGGTTTTTCTTGGAAAGAGCCCTCTTTTTAATAATGTCTATATCACAAGGCTTTAAGCTTTCATTCCTATATACAAAAGCATCCTGAAACTTCTTGCATAACCTTATGTATTTCAGTTTTGTTTGTAATGACAAGGTTTTGGATAACTTAATCATTTTGGGCCTTTCTAGGCTGCCCACATTATACTCCTCTATATCAGTTTCAATAGATACATCTATAGGGTCCATAGCAACATTTGTGAGAGTAAAAAATTATTTTGAAGGGACAAAACTCTTTGATGATGAGGTATCTTAAGGCAAAAATATAAGACTCTTTTGTTCCAGATTCCCAAACATTTCTGTTCTGTGAGGGTCTTTCATTATTTCTGGATTGGAAAAAGGGAACAACTGTGCTTTTGAGGTTTTTCCTTCATTTGAACAACCTAATTCATATATTAAACTAATTTTTGGTTTTGAAATTCATTTTTAGTTTGCATAAAATCAAGTTTAGTTTTATCATCATGTGTCTTTTCAGGGCTGCTATAGTTTTGAGAGTTGAGTTCCTCATGCAGAGACTGGTTTGACTATTGCAGTGTGTCTAGATCTGTTTCAACTTTGCTTATCTACTCATTAATGTCCTCTTCATTACATAAGATGAAAGAATCAAGATCTGAATGAATGGAATAAAGAGGAGTGTTTTTTGGCCTTTCTGATCTACATAAACATGTTTCATAGTGAATACAATATTTTTGACAAGTTTCATCACTTTGCGACACTTGTGACATTGACGACACAAAGTGTGACACTTCAGGATACGAGACTAGGAGTGTGAAAAAATATTGTATAATCGATTCCCCCTAAGCATGAATTTAGAATGGGAAGTGATGGTTGAATTTATTTACAAGAAAAGGCAAGGACTTAGAGAATTATCATCAAGAGACCTAAAAATCAAACATAATACAATATATCTTACATCTATGGTGTAGGTGTTAGGTTCCTGTAATTTGTCAGATTGGTAAGATCAAATAAACAAGGGTAACATCAAACCAACTTTGGAGTCTAAAGACCTAGCATTCTTGGACTCAGAGAGAGCTCTCTCTATATTTGTATAAAGTATATAACTTTATTGATTTAGGATGTTGATTTTAGGCTAGTTAAAATGATAGGGATTGTTTGTTTTGTTTTGTTTGGTTGCTTGCCAAGAAGAACAGATAGAGTAAGAGAAGTTCAAACCATTGGGCTATGGATTCTGTGAAAGGTTTGAAGAGTACAACAACAAATCAAGGGTGTTCCACAGGGAATCTAACAAAGCCAAATGGATCTTAATAGCTTATGTGAGTGTGAAATGAACACTAAGTTGTGATTTTAGTAGCTTAAAGGGAAATTAAGAATCATTTAACATGTACTAGAACAAGAAGAGTCTTTAACATTACTATTTTTAAGAAAGAAAAAAGGATAGGGCATACCATAAACTTCTTTGGCCAGACTTTACCAAGTAAAATTTAAGGCAACAATCCAACAAATCCTAGAGAGCATGGAATTCCTAAATTCTCTAGCTATTCACTTTCAGACAAAGAAAACATTTAAGATAATAATTTAGTAATGATTAAAGAGCAGGGAAACTCATAAATTATTCAATCAGACTTCAAAGACCTTTAAAGTGACTGTTCAATATAGACCAAAGGATAGGGAAAACCATAAACTTCTTTATGCAAACTCTAGTTATTAAACTTCAAAGAAAGCCTTGAAAACAACATTTCAAGCAGAACCAAAGGACAAGGCAAACCATAAACTTCTCTGGCTGGGCTCTACTGAATTAATCTCAAGAAAAAAAAAATAGGTGAAAATGGAGAGTAGGGAACTCCTAACTTCTCCAATCATACCCAGCAGAGGAAAAAATTTAAACAACAGAAAGCAGAAAGAATTAAGGTGCCTCTAACAGCATATCTTAACCTAAATTTTATGTTCTTTTATAGGAGAAATTGATGTACAAAATGGAAAACAAACAGAAACCATTACAAGATCATAATATCATCACCATTTAACCAAGTTCATGAATCCTGTGAATATTCTTGTTCCATTAATATCCAGTCCAATGATAGAAATGAAATAACTCAGAAACATATTGCAGAAAACATAGATACAAAACCTAGACAAAATATTGGCGGAAAAGGCAGAAGCCTCATGGATTCCTCATGTAATATCTCTTATTAAATGAATTTAATTTACAATTTAAATAGATGAGAGAAGATAGTCCATTCTATCTTATACGCTTTTGGTTGAGATAATTTCTCACCAAAAACCCACCAAGATAGGAGTTCCTAAACAAAATCAAATATTTGAGGAACAACCCAACAACCCAAGAGTTAGGCACATATTCCTAACTAGGAATATTTAATTAATTAATTTATTATTTTCGATTTATTATTGTTATTTTAGAGAGGCTAACATTCCCCCATTCAATGAAAAATCCAAAATAAGAACGAGGAACCATCTTCCAAGTTCTCATGTTGATCCTCAAAAAAACATTACCTGAAAAACCGCCAAAGCTGGATGCTAAAAAACTGCAATCTGAAGAGACCATGCGTCAGCTGCATGTCTGATTCATCTCTAAATTTTTCTTGACAACTCCATCAAGTGCCAAGTTGCAAAAGGATCCATCTGTCCTTTGCATGAAAGCAGCATCCTTTGTCCACTGACAAATTTGTTCAAAGCCCACTGGCTGATGATGTCAAAAACAACTCACTGTTGCTTTTGTTGTGCTAAAAATTGTTCACTGCTTCTTAGCTGTCGACTGCCCACTAGAAAATTTGTTGATGCCCACTGGAAAATTTTTCGATGATGCCCACTGGCTGTTGAAGATTCCCACTGGATGATTTTGCTAGTTTTGTCGAGACTTTCAGTCTGACAACCACTGTCAATCTCATTGACATTTTCCCCCCTTTTTCAACTGAAAGGAGAGACACGTCGCTTGGAAAGTATTTCTGAACTCCCCCTTTAGGTGTAGGAGTTTTACACTGTTGTACTCCCCCATTCAACTGCATGAGAGTACCATCATATTTTCGTTGTTGGCTGCACTATGTGTGATCATATGCGGTTGTAGAACTTAATAAATCTTTTAACTCTGGATGACCATTCCCAAGGGTCGATCCATTCATAATGTATCTTCAATCTGGATGATTTGTGTTGATTGCGACATTTGTCTGAGGAATGATTGGACTTGCCACAATGGCGACAATGATGGAGATCAAAACACTGATCTTCCATATGACCGGTTCTCTGACAATGAGAACATTTCGGTTTGACTTCAACTTCAGGTTGTGTGGAATTCTGTTTTTCTGCAACTTTGGGTTGCGTGCATTTCTGGTTGTCTGCAACTGTCTCTGAATGTGCTGAGGGCATCTGTTCAAGAAATCCCGCACTGATGAACTGAATGGGCTTGGAATAATCGGGAATATGTAATTTGGCGTCATCTTGGACATATCCTAAGCCTCGTCGATTCTTTTTATTCTGAATTTCTTCCCAGGGCTTGATGATGGGCTTGGGAGAAATTGGATCTGGAACAACTTCGACACTTGAAGCTGTTGGAATGAAAGACTTATCATCTGGATGGTTCAAATACTTGAAAGTATCACTCTTTTCTTGCAATTCAATCCTTTGAAGTTGTGACTCGAGCTAAATAAACTCAATAGTTTCATGTGTTTGTTGTAGATGCCGTGAAAGATCACCAAGAGTTTCTTTGCTGACGTGCACCATGTCTTCATCACTGGAGATGATCAAACTGTGAAGAATGTTTAACAACTGAATATGTTGCGCCATCTGAACTTGCGCACTTGAAATCAAGCTCTCTTGTAGTAGATGTCGTACTTTGAACTGTTTCACTTGAATGACAGGCTCGCTTGAATGTGGCTTGAATGGCACGCTCACTTGATTTGTTGCTGATTGCACTTGCTAGAGTTGTAGAATTGTCTTGCTTAAAATTTGGAATTCACGCTCGCTTGATGATGGTCGCGTTTGTTTAAGCGTTCACTTGACTTTTCACGTTCGCTTGAATGAATAGCCATGCTCACTTGATGTGGATCTCAACTTGCTTGATTGTTTTGACTTGTTTGGTTGCTATGATGATTGTTGCAATAAAATTCACTCTGGCTCGCTTGAAGGTTTGAACTTTGTACTGTTTTGATGCAAATTGCTTGAAATCACGCTCACTTGGAGATGTAAACTTGTTGCTTGTTTGAAAAAACTGATGAACTCAATTGATTTTGTGTAAAGGAAGGGTGTCGAACATTGTCAACAATGCACCCAAGAAAGCTTACAATAATTCACTTTAAAATAATGAATTCACTTGTCTTCTTAAAAATTCATTAACAATGAATTTGTAATGATCAACATAACATAATGAATTTGATTACAAGTTCTGAAAATAATGTATAACAACGCTGATGTAGACTTTTGAGTCTGCAGGTACATGAACTTGATGAAGTGAATTGGCTTGTTGATGTAAAATGCAGATGTAGACAATATTTGATTATATGTTGTAGTTGTGCATATGCATGTGTTGATCTTGCAGCTATTTTGTTATAAGTTTTGTGCTTGCTGATATTAAAATTTATGTATGAAATTATTAATGTGTCACAACTAGACACAAATTATAAAGCAACAACATGAAGCCATAAAAAAACATGCGCCATCAAACACACATGGTGTTCCTAAGATCCCCTTATTCAATTTCGGGCGGATCTAGGACACATCAACACCAAAAAAAATGATATCTTTATTAATCATTGGAGTACATCATCTGAAGCAAAGATAATGCCAAGCTGACAACCCTTTGAAACAACGCGCCTTCAAAATCTGACTGGATAGTGACACGATCTCTCTCAAAGTAAGAAAATACTTTGAATTACAAAAATGGTTTTTCCTTATCACTCCAAATACAAATGGAAACACTCCTTAGCTCTCCAAATTAAAAAATACAACTTATCACTCCAAGAATTTAAAACATCACCCTTACTACTCCAAAAATTACAAAAGCATCACTCTTATTACAAAATCAATGACAATCTTCACCCTTATGACTCCCCTCACAAAAATATGTTTGTCATTCCTTATCTTTCCTCAATCAATATTTAAAGAGCCATTATAATGATGCTTTTACATAATTTCCATTAAAATAATGGAATTAACATTATGAAGTCACTTTATAAAAGGTGAGTTTATATTCAAATACTCTTCAAAGCACTTTTACTGTAATCTTCAAAATACTTCAATTCTCTCATCTTTCAACTTATTTGGAAAATATTTAATTTGGGATATAAAATAATAGGCCCAAATAATATTATATCTTGCTTATGGCACTTTAAAAAATTGAAATAGTGGGTATGAAGTCGTTTAAAAAAATGAAGCTTACCTCAGTCCATTATTCCACCTTATAATGATTGCTTCAATGATTTGGTGGTCGATCTCAGCGCTGACTTATAATTCATTCAACGAGCCCTTAATCTCTGTTCACTACTAAAGTATGACAATGGAAGCGCAGGTTCCTACACCGTTGATAACTACGGAGGTGTTTATGACATCTTAGTCCAGCACCTTCAGTGCAATGCTCATAAGACAGCAGACTTCTTAATGCACGACTTCCTTAAACGAACAAATCAACTTCGATCAAATTCAAACAATTCAAAATTCTCAACACGTTGAAATACAACATTTTTCCATGGCTTGCGGTGACAATTGCGTTTCAATACAAACAGGTTGTTCAAACATCCGCGTCCACAATATCAACTGTGGTCCTGGTCACGGCATAAGTATTGGATCACTCGGAAAATATGGAAGCAAATCTTGTGTGTCAAATGTGACTGTTCAGGACAGCACAATCCAAGATGCAGTGAACGTCGTTCGAATCAAAACATGGCAGGGAGGAATGGAATCAGTGAAAGGCGTATACTTCTTCAATATGAAAGTGTCCAACGTAAGTATACCCATAAATATCGACAAATATTACTATGATAAAAGGACATGTAGCAAAGAAACATCTGCAGCGGCCATATCTGATATATTTACAATAAAATTAGTGGAACATACATCGAAAAAGCGCTTTATGCAGCGATGATGTGCTAAAAAGAAGAGCCCTCACCGAGGATTACAGTGATGAATCGTCAGAAGGCTGTTGGCAGACTCTATTGTTCGTAAATTCAGGCAAAAAAATCTCTGTTCACGCACTCTGTTAGACACTCGATTGAATCCTGGAGATGTCTCCACTATGATTTCTGCCACGAACTGCAATAGATTTATGATCGAAACCGATAAACACTAAGAGATGACATCACTAAACCGGGGTGAGAATAAGGGTAAATGAATAATTTCTCGTCGGATTGAAATGACAGTGATAAAATTCAATACTTGGAAGTGATATATGATAGCTCAAAGACCTCACTTAAGTTTTGATCCTCACCTAAGCTTTGATACCACATGATAGAAATGAAATAACTCAGAAACATATTGCAGAAAACATAGATACAAAACCTAGACAAAATATTGGCGGAAAAGGCAGAAGCCTCATGGCTTCCTCATGTAATCTCTCTTATTAAAAGAATTTAATTTACAATTTAAATAGATGAGAGAATATATTCTGTGCTATCTTAGACTCTTTTGGTTGAGATAATTTCTCACCAAAAACCCACCAAGATAGGAGTTCCTAAACAAACTCCAATATTTGAGGAACAACCCAACAACCCAAGAGTTAGGCACATATTCCTAACTAGGAATATTTAATTAATTAATTTATTACTTTGGATTTATTATTGTTATTTTAGAGAGGCTAACATCTAAAATAGTTACAGAGCTTCAAAGCCAACTTTTTTACAACTCAGAATCTATGCAAAATTTCAGCCCAACAACCAACCAACAAAAAACATGAAGCATACATGAAGTATTTATCTAAAAAATGAGGAGGTGATCCCAAGCTAGGGTTTCAGATGTTATTTATTACAAATTTAATGCATTTTTTACCTTTGAGACCATGCAAGGCCTAAGGCAAAATATCGGAAAGTGACTCACTATAATAATAACTCCTAACTTCACTATTTGAGATAACATTGGAAATATTCGAATTTTAAGGATTTTTAGTAACTTTTGTAATGAATTCTGATGTCTTTATTCAACTCCTAGCAAGGGCATAGCACCAAGGTACAGGGGTGCAAGGCCGGTGCAAACGCACAACGCCATGACAGAAAAAATGGCCTATCTGGCTGCCAACTTTTGGAGGCCTTCCCGATGTTAAAATGAGCTCCATGATGGCACATTGGAAATGAATATGAGTCTAGTTTCCAAATATGCTTTCAGTTTCCAAAATGGTCCCCATATTCCTTATCAAAAACCTGTTCTCCCAAGACTATTCAATGCACAGCGTGAAGGTCAAAAATAGGGCATAAACATGATTTTTTGATGGTTTTTGGCCTTTTTGAGGGAGCATTTTTGCTCCAAATCTCCTGAAAATTTATG
This sequence comes from Pinus albicaulis, assembly GCA_034641835.2. NCBI lineage: Eukaryota > Viridiplantae > Streptophyta > Pinopsida > Pinales > Pinaceae > Pinus > Pinus albicaulis. The sequence goes on along the minus strand of JAXQQM020082512.1, from coordinate 5,438 downwards.
AGGTTGATGTAATTTTCATTATAAACATGAATATATTGACCATTTTCCATTTTTATGGCCCAAAAAAGAGTGCAGCGCTAGTGGCGTTGTGCGTTTGGCATAGTTTATGCATGTCAAATTGTCAAAAAATCAAAATGTGCACAAAAGTGCCAAAATTGGATTTTTCCTTGCTGATAAAGGGTTAGAGGCCTGGAGGGACACCTCAGCAAGAATATTGAGCTTCTCTTTCTCCTTTGACTCTGTCAAAGCCCAAATATTTGCATGGGCATGTTTGAGCTTGGCCCTTGCAATCCTGTTTCTCATGGCATAGTGTCTTGCCATATTCCTCCGAATGTTAGTGTCCTTTGCGATCTCCAGCAAGCCCTATAGATGCAAATTTTCCCTCTCAATCCAAGACTCTCTATCCATGCTAATCTCTATGGCAAGCAGCTTACTTGGAGTGAGCTGCTCTACCAATTCTGCCTCTTCTTGCCTTTCCCAGGCTAAAGCCTTCTTCAGTTCAATGGTCTTCGGTCTTTATCTAGGAAGTTGATCTTCCTCATCATCATTGTCATAAAAACTACCCAAGGTATCATCCAGAAAATCATTGGCCTTTCCTACCTCTCTCTGAGCTCTGATTTCCTTGACCTCACTGATGTTATGTTTTGTCTTTAGTTGTTGATTCTCTAATTCAAGAAAATTAATCACATTGTTTTCTCTACCAAGATTATCTTGAAGCTCACTAATATTGGCATATTTTCCTCTAATCACTGCACTAATAATTGGCTCCTCATCCTCATCATTAATCTCAATCAAATGAAACTCCTTCTCAATTTCATGTTTGTCCTCCTCCTCAACAATGATATGTTCTGTAACCTTTTCCTTGCCCTTATCAACCTGTTTTGTTGATGAAGAAGGCATGGCCCCTTTCACACCATGTGAAGCAAACACATGCCTGTGGCCTCTCTGATATTTCAAAGAAAATGGCTCAATGTCAATTATTTTAGTGACAGTTATCTCAATGTCCCTTTCACTGCTTGATGCTCTAGTATCATGATATGAAGGTGAAGGGTTGTGGAAAGGTGATGAAGTAGGATCAATATGAGGTGATTGGATGTGAGTGATGGTGATGTATGAATAGCGGGATGTGGTGGAGAAGTGGATACAGGAGGATGAGAAGATTAAGGAATATCCTGCTGATGATGGCTAGGTGAAGTAGTGAAAACCTCATTGGCAATGAATGCATCCCATGAAATGTTTTTCCGCTGAAGCTGCTGCATGACCACCATATTGATGAGTGAATGATGAAATAGGCTTTGCATTTTCTGATTGTAATCTCTATTTTTCACAATGTAAGCCATCTTATCAATGCTACGGAAAAGATAATAAGGCAATTGCAGCATTCTAACTCTAGTTAAATGCATAAGAAGACGGATATGGTATGAATAGAGGCAGGAAAACCTTCCCTCACAAGTGAAGTATTTCATTATTATCCTCATCATGGGCACATATCGGTAAAGGATATGAGAAAAGGGAAAATTGACTTGTTTTGATATTTGTACCTAGGTTTGAGGTATGGTTCATAATAGCTCATGTCCAAGTTTTCTTGTTTGAACCACCTCTATCCCACACTAGGTATCCCTGTAGCAGTTGCAATGGCATTAGTGGACATCTCAAATGTAACTCCAGCAATAATGACCTGCTTTTCATGTAGATTTATGATGAATAATCTTGTTAATTCCATGTGATTTTAAACTTGTTGCACTCTCTCACAAAACTCAAAGCAGCCCACATGCTTAAAGAAATAAACAGTGAGAGGAGAGGCCATGAGTTCCCTTGTATTGATGGGTTCAAACCTATTTATCTTCCCTCCCTTTTGATCATGTCTCCTTGGCCTTTGTGCCTCAACACCACTATCTTCTCCCTCAGACATTTTAAACTCTAATTTATAAAACCCTAGGGTACAAGTGAGATAAGATGAGGGGAAGGGAATGAAATGGAAACTTTGAAAAAATTAAGGGAATGAGTGAAGGGTAAAAATAAATCAATGGAAACCCTAAATCAATGTACTTACCCTTTCTGTGACTGATATTTCTTTTAGGAATATAAAACAAGGGTAAAATAGTGATCTCAAGGTAAAATTTAGGGTTTCCTTTAGGGTTTCATTTCCATTCAATTAAGAGTGATCAAATAGCTTTAAAAATAGGGCTTATGTCATGTACGTACCACTCAAGAGTTCTTGAAGGACTTTGGCAAGAATTTGGAGAAGTTTTGAACTTGTTTGAATGGCCCCAACCCTTAGCAAACTTCTCTGTCTAGGCGCGCAGCGCCATTGGCTGAGGGCGCAGCACCAACCCAAGCGTGTAGCGTTAAGCTCTGAGCACACAGCACCAATGCAACTTACATGGGGTTCTTTTGGCAAGGGCGTAGCACCAGTCTACAGGCGTGCAGTGCCTTCAAAAATTGCGTCGAAAATTTCAGGCAAGGGCACAACGCCAAGGTCTAGGCACGCAGCGCACCTAGACAGAGAAGTCTGCTAAGGGTTGGGGCCATTAAAAAAAGTTCAAAAATTCTCCAAATTATTGTCAAATTCCTCCAAGAACTCTTAAGTGGTAAGTGCATGACATAAGCCCTATTTTTAAATCTATTTGATCACTCTTAATTGAATGGAAATGAAACCCTAAAGGAAACCCTAAATTTTAGCTTGAGATCACTATTTTACCCTTGTTTCATATTCCTAAAAGAAATATCAGTCACAGAAAGGGTAAGTACGTTGATTTAGGGTTTCCATTGATTTAGTTTTCTCCTTCACTCATTCCCTTCATTTGTTCAAAGCTGTCATTTCATTCCCTTCCCCTCATCTCATTTCACTTGCACCCTAGGGTTTTATAAATCAGAGTTTAAAATGTCTAAGGGATAAAATAGTTGTGTTGAGGCACAAAGGCCAAGGATACATGATCACAAGGGAGGGAAGATAAACAGGTTTGAACCCATTAATACAAGGGAACTCATGGCCTCTCCTCTCACTGTTTCTTTCTTTAAGCATGTGGGCTACTTTGAGTTTTGTGAGAGAATGCAGCAAGTCCAAAATAACACGGAGTTAACAAGATTATTCATCATCAATCTACATGAAAAGAAGTTCAATATTGCTGGAGTTACATTTGAGATGTCCCCAATTCCATTGCAGCTACTACATGGATACCTAATGTGGGATAGAGGTGGTTTAAACAAGCAAACTTGGACATGAGCTATTATGAACCGTACCTAAAACCTAGGTACAAGGATCACAACAAGTCCATTTTCCCTTTTTCTCATCTCCTTGACCAGTATGTGCCCATGATGAGGATAATAATGAAATGCACTTGTGAGGGAAAGTTTTCCTGCCTCTATTCATAGCATATCGGTCTTCTTATGCATTTCACTAGAGTTAGAATGTTGCATTTTCCTTATTATATTTTCCGTAGCATTGATAAGATGGCTTACATTGTGCAAAAGAGAGATTAAAATCAGCAAATGCAAATCCTATTTCTTCATTCACTCATCAAGATGGTGGTCATGCATCAGCTTCAATAGAAAAACATTTCATGGGATGCATTCATTGCCAATGAGGTTTTCACTACTCCACCTGGCCATCATCAGCATGATATTCCTTCATCTTCTCATCCTCCCGTATCCACTTATCCACCACATCCTACTGTTCATACATCACCATCCACTCACATCCAGTCACCTTATATTGATCCTACCTCATCACCTTTCCACAACCCTTTACCCTCATATCATGATACTAGAGCATCAAGCAGTGAAAGGGACATTGAGACAGTTGGCACTAAAATAATTGACATTGATACATTTCCTTTGACATATTAGAGAGGCCACGGGCATGTGTTTTCTTCACATGGTGTGAAAGGGGCCATGCCTTCTTCATTAGCAAAACGGGATGATAGGGGCAAGGAAAAGGTTATAGAGAATATCATTGTTGAGGAGGAGGACAAGCATGAAACTGAGTAGGAGTTTCAGTTGATTGAGATTAATGATGAGGATGAGGAGAGAATTACTAGTGTAGTGATCAGAGGCAAAGATGCCAAGATTAGTGAGCTTCAAGCTAATCTTGGTAGAACAAAGAATGTGATTAGTTTTCTTGAGTTGGAGAATCAACAGCTAAAGAAAAAATAGACCATCAGTGAGGTCAGGGAAATCATAGCTCAGAGAGAGGTAGGAAGGGCAAAGACTTTTCTTGATGAGACATTGGGTAGTTTTGATGACAGTGATGATGAGGAAGATCAGCTTCCTAGACAAATACCGAAGACCATTGGACTAAAGAAGGCTTTAGCCCAGGAAAGGAAAAAAGAGGAAGAATTGGCAAAGCAACTCACTCCAAGTGAGCTACTTTCCATAGAGATTAGCAAGGATAGAGATTCTTGCCTTGAGAGGGAAAATTTTCATCTGGAGTGCCTGCTAAAGAAGGCAAAGAAGGACACTTACATTCAGAGGAAGATGGCAAGACACTATGCCATGAGAAGCAGGATTGCAAGGGCCAAGCTCAAACATGCCCATGCAAAGATTCAGGCTTTTATCGAGTCAAAGGAGAAAGAGAAGCTCAATATTCTTGTTAAGGTTTCCCTCCAGGCCTCTAACCCTTGATGAGCAAGCAAAATTCCAATTTTCTCACTTTTGTACACATTTTGATTTTTTGACAATTTGACATGCATAAATTGTGCCAAAAGCACAGCACCACTGGCGTTGCAATATTTTTTGGGCCATCCAAATGGAAAAAGGTCAACCTATTCATGTTTCTAATGACAATTACATCAATCTCAAAACGTTTCAGGAGATTTGGAGCAAAAGTGGTCCCTCAAAAAGGCCAAAAACCATCAAAAAATCATGTGTCAGCCCTATTTTTGACCTTGGCGCTACGCGTTTACCAGTCATGGGAGGAAAGATTTTTGACAGGGAATATGTGCACCATTTTGTAAATTAAAAGCATATTTGGAAACTATACAAAGATACCTTTCCAGTGAGCCATCATGGAGCTCATTTGGACATCAGGAAGGCCTCCAAAATTTGGTTGCAAGACAAGCCATTTTTTCTGTCATGGTGTTGCGTGTTTGCACCGGCGTTGCACCCCTATACCTTGGCATTGTGCCCTTTCTAAGAGTTGAATAAAGACACCAGCATTTACTAAAAATTTTATTAAAAATCCTTAAAAGTCAAATATTTCCAAAGTTAGCTCAAATAGTGAAGTTAGGAGTTATTATTATAGTGAGTCACTTTCAGATATTTTTCCTTGGGCCTTGCATGGTCCCAAAGGTAAAAAATGCATTAAATCTGTAATAAATAACATCTGATACCCTATTTTGGGATAACCTCCTCATTTTGCAGATAAATATTGCATGTATGCTTCATTTTTTTTTTGTTTGGTTGTTGGGATGAAATTCTGCATAGACTCATAGTTGTAA
>JAXQQM020091821.1:0-38710 GCA_034641835.2 Pinus albicaulis | reverse complement strand
TTCTCTACCTAATCTATTTTTTGTTGGGATTAAACTATCCAACAGATTTTTATTCTCTAAATTCTACAACATAAATTTAAAAAGCATGCAAGTCAGGATTGAACAGTCTAACTTGATGCTGGTCTATGGCATAAAAACAAGCTGCACATAGACATTATTTTGCACAAAATTTAAAACAAAATGGAAGGCTTGAGATCTGAAAATTCAAAGCATTTCCTTCACCCTTTTTATAGCTCTATTTTGACTCTTGCTTGAGCTGTCTTTCCTTTGCTTAACTAGTTCAGATTTTGAGCTAATTAGAACCAGATTTTTACATCTTTTTGACTCAGAATTCGAACAGATTTGAGTCATTCTCTTTGGAAACTTAGGTTTAGATTTTGAGTATGTTTGAACCTTTCATTTCTACCCTAGACTATCTACTGATAAGCCAAGATTAAACAGTTTGGCAAATCGAATTCACTATCCTATCAGCAGAAAATTTAAAGCTAATTAGTAAAGATTAAGCTGTTTGACTAACTAGAAGTGTGTTCTCTAGGAATGGAATTTGAGCTTGCACACTTTCAGATTTGTTTCTCTTTTTGGTATGGGGCTATACCTTTCTTGTTTTCACAATCTGCCCTCTTTTCTTTCTTTTCTTTCTTTTTTGTGTTTTTAATTTTTTATAACTTTGAATGCAATGATGGGTGGAGTATTTATAATGAGAAAAAGATAAAAAGGCTTTCAGAACATAACATGGATCAAGAGAATTAATTCTTAAGCACCCGTCCGTTGATAGGACCCCCAAACAATTCTGCTTCATTCAACTCCTGCAAGAAAAAATGCATTATTACCAGCAGTTGAATGGATAGAGTAAGGGCCAAGCCATGAGTTGTCAAATTTTCCGTGCTTGCCCTTGTACTCCCTCCTTGAGTCCCACTTTAAAACTTTGTCCCCAATATTGAAATTGATGCCCTTTGTTCTTCTGTCAAAAAGCTTTTTAATGCTGTCCTGATTTTGCAATGCTTTGTTATAAAACTCCTCTTTGGTTTGCTGGAGATGAATGGTCTGATTTGTTCTCCTAATTATGTCATTATATTTAGTTTGCAACTCTTGAATCAACTTCATCACTGGTACACCAAGGCTGTTTGGAAAAATTTCATCAGTACCATACACAAGCTGGAAAGGTGACATGCCGATAGATTTCTTCAAAGTCAATCTGTCAGCCCAAAGTGCATGAACTAGCTTTGTGTGCCAAGAATTTTTGTTTTCCTCCAACAATTTATTGATTATGTTCACTAAACTCTTGTTTGAGGATTATGCAAGTCCATTACCTTGAGGGTAATAGGCCATGGAATGCCCCAATGTTATCTGATATCTATGACAAAATTCAACCATATTCTTGGATCCAAATGCTGCTGCATTATCAGTGATGATCTTGGTAGGGCAGCCAAACCTAAAGAGGATATTAGTCTCCATAAATTTTATAATAACAGAATCATTGGCCTGCCTACAAGGTATGTCTTCTATCCACTTAGTGAAATAGTCTGTGGCAGTGAGAATACATCTCTGCTGAGCAGAAGATGGTGGATGGATTTCTCCTATGAAGTCAAGTCCCCACTATTGAAAAGGGGCTTCAACAGTGATTGGATGCAGAGGTAGGGGTAGTAGTTTTCTTTTGCCTTCAAAAATTTGACATTTATGACATGCTATGATCATCTTGTGCATATCATGAAAATGAGTAGGCCAATAGAAACCAGCCCTCAAAATTTTGTTGGCTGTTGTCTTCCAGTACAAATTACCTCCACACTCTCCTTCGTGGAACTTATGTTTAACCTTCTCTGCATCACACTCAAGCAAACATTTAAGCAATACACCAATTGCATTTTTCCAATAAAGACATCTATCTATAATGCAATAGTTTATAGCTTTTAACTTTAGGAACCTTTCCTTTGTTTTTGTCAAACCGGGAGGTGCATTTAAATTAAGCAAAACATAGATAATATCAGCATACCAAGAGGAATTCATAAAATGGTCTTTGTTGTGTCTCAATCTAGTCTTCTAAACTGAGCTCATTTAATTGTCAACCAGGATTTGTAAACTGCTGAAGTGAAGTGTACCATATGTACCTAGGTGCTTGTTTCCTAATGCGTTGTATGTGGTGTTTTGTGATGTTTTTGGTCTTTTGTGATGATTTATGATGTTTTTGGTCTTTTGGTGATTTTTATGTTTACAATGGAAATGTATAGAAAACTAATGGAAAGGGTTGGTGGTCAAAAAAAAAAACAGAGTTAAGCCTAATGTATGGAATGGTAAATGCAATTGGAAACACTGAAGCAGAATCTGAACTATGACTAAATGAAAGCAAAAGCTTGATAATGACTTCTTAGGCAAATGACACAAACTAAACTTGAAAAAATGATCACTAATTATGCAAATCCTCTAACTAAACAGTTAAACACTAATGATGCAATACTCTGTCCTAAGCTCATCTATTCCATGATTAGCCCCTAATTCTATTCTGCAATTTAATTGAATGTCACAGAACCTATACTCAAAGAGTTGTTGATTTCTTGTTTAAAGTAGTTCTTTTGAGGAAGAGCTCTGTTTATAAAATGATGAGGAGATTGCAGAGATTTCAGACCCTATAGTGATGTTATCTTCTGTTCCTATGGCTATGGATCTGTTGTAGTTTTTAGAACAAGAAGGTGTTTGTGAATAATGAAGGCTATTTTGTGAATCCTAACAACTAAAGTAATCTATTGTGCAAAGGATGACAGTGTGACTATGAGATGCAAGTGCAATAAGTTGATCTAAAAATGAACCTAAGATGCTACTAAACTAGAACAATATTGAACTATAAGTCATCATCAAACTTGAAACAAAATAACTGATCATGAATTAAATGCAAATGAAACTCCGGAGTATTATAACTATACTAACATGCATTATTCTATGAAGTTACACAATCTGTTTGTTCATCATTAGTGATATTTTGGAAGAGTTCCTTCTTTTGGAAGAGGTAGAACAATTCTGACTGTGTAATTGTATGCAATTAGCAAATGAAAAACTAAGTTATCACATCCATACCCTACTCGTCATTATGATGCCTTGGGCAAGCGTTTAAGAGCAAGATCAGAGATGATACTTAGTACAAACACACAACTAAATATTTCATTATCACGGTCATGTCTTGAACTCCTTAAGGATGTCTTGGAAGAATTTCTTCTTGTGGAAGAGTGATTAGAACAAGTGTAACTGTGATATTGAATAGCAAAAACTACAACTAATTCCTACAGTACTATAGCTATTCATGTTGCACTAGCATTATAATCTGTTGGAAGAATGTCTTCTTGTGGAAGAACTGGAATGAATATAACTACAGTAGTTGGTTAAAACAACTATACATTCAACTCCTAATCCTACAATACAATATTCATTCAACATTCATAATTTTAATCTGTTGGAAAAGTGTCTTCTTGTGGAAGAGCTAGAATGGATACTTCATCATGTGAGCTGCTAAAATAACCACAAATTCAACTCCTACTTACAATCACCATGTTTTTCATTCAACATTCATCATTATGGTCTTTTAAGAGTATCTTCTGGTGGAAGAGTTAGAATGAGAACGTCTACAGCAGCTAACAAAAACAACTATTAATTCAAATGCAAAGTGTAAAGGCAGCTAGAAAAAAACTTATCTAATTAACGCAAAATAAATCCGTGCAAGAGGCAGGGGCCCTCTACCACTTGACGGCATTCAACTCCAAATTAAATCACGCCTTCAAAATAACTTTGTCTGCTCCATTAACGATGCAAAATTTTGAACATAACACTCTGTGTCTTCAAGGACGTAACACAGAGTTTTTAAACAAAATCTAGCAGCAAATCTAACATAAAATCTCTAACTTGCTCTCGGTCTACTCAAGAGTTTATAAAGCAAATGCAAGTAACAATAATTACAACAATTTAGGAATAATGTCTTTCCTTATCCGAATCATATTAGGAGTCTTTGAGGTGGCTACGTGAAGGAGAAAAGACATCTGGACTGAGACAGTCCTAGTAGGAGTCTTCCTTCATAAATGTGTTCCCACGTGCATAACCGTACCCAGAATCCATCTCTTCCTCCATGATGAGCAACGAACCATGTAGACAGGACGTGGATCATGCCCATATGCGGTTTTTCTCAAGAGGCCACCTGGAACATACTCAAACATGAAGGTAGCTGCAGAATCGCCGGTTAGCTACGGAATGTCTGCATTCTGCAGCTAGTTCCGGTCAAAATGCTTAACAATGGCAAAAATCACAAAATTCAAAAAGTCAGTCATGTAAACCATTCTAGAAGTAATTTTAACTATATTTATTGATCAATTGGGTTTAAGATGGAAATGGACAAGGGAAAATGAGGTAAAATGAGGTGAAGGAAAGCACAATTTTGAGGCTCAACATACCCCCACTGCTGTCTCTTTGCATGTCCTCATGCAAATTATCCTATGAATTCAGAGGCTTCTGCAAGGACATCTAATCCCCTTCTTCTCCTTTGTCTGGAAGCTAGAGGTCTTCTGGGTTTCTTGATAACAAGTTTGAACCTGAGGTTGGTGAGTGCTCTGATTAGCTTTTTGTTCCTTGTCTTCAACTTCTCATTGGTCCTCTCCACTTTGTCTATATGCAGGGATAAGGTTGAGTTCATATTAGTTTTGAGCTTGATTTGATCTTTGAGAATTTCATTCTCATTTTTGATGTGTCTATTCAATAATTCCAACTCATACCTATCCCTTCTTAATATATCTATTTCAGACAGTGGAGGACTGGGGGTTCTCTCTCTGCTTTCTGAGGCTGTCCTCTCTAAAGTTTCCACATAGTCATAAATTTCCTGTTGAGCAGGATCAATTTCAGGGGTTCCTTCATAAAAATCTTCTTCATCATCCTCTTCAATGGATGTTTCTTCATCTTCAATATTGATTACCCCTGTTTGTTTGATTGATGTTTTCTTCAGTTTTCCCTTTAATCTGTGGCTTCTCCTAAGCTGAGAGGATCCCTCTCCTTTCTCTGTGGTAGATTCCTTGATTATCTTTTCTTCCTTAAGTTGCCTCTTGATTCGAGTCAACTTCTCCAAAATGATTTCTTCACTGCTCTCTTGGACTGGTTTGTCGATTTCAACTTTTGAAGCCCTCCATTTCCTACTTCTCTTTGTAGGCTGTGGTTTAGGTGATGGTTCTTTTGCTTCTTCAAAATGATTTCTTATTAAGAAATCATCCCATGTATCATTTGTTTTAGCTAGATGATGCTCAATCAAAATTTTGACCAAACCATGATGATACAGGGTTGTCTCTAAAAATTGAATTCTTCTCTGAACACAAGAAGCCATCTTCTTCAGACTTTGATGCAAGAAATATGGTAGATTTAAATCTTCTCCCAGAAAATGCATCATTAGTCTAATGTGGTAGACATAAAATGTCCCATATCTACCCTCACATGTAACAAATTTTTGTAAAAGAAGTAGTATGTTTCTCCATTTGCTTTTCAATGCAGTACTGGGAATTCCTTTTTTGAATACACTAACATCCATATTTGGTGATTTTAAAATTTGTTTCCAGGAGTCATTGTGGAATTCTCTATTTTTAAACCATCTCTCCCCAGTTCTTGAAAATCCTGTAGCCTCTGCAATAAAAACTTCAGTGACAGTAAACTTGACATCACCTACCTCAACTTCGGTTCCTTGGAATGATCTGGCAAATGTTTTAGTGACTTCCTTATGGAAGCCATTAAATTTTTCCAAAAATTGAAGCCATCCTATTTGTTGTAACATTTCCTTGCATTGTGGGTAACCTTCTAAATATTTTGAACCCACAGGTTCAGTCCTTACAATTAAACCCATGATTTTTTTCAATATCAAATTAACACTCTTCTACCCACAAAACAATGACTTTCACTTTCGGATTAAAATGGCTTCAAGCTCTAAATGAAAATGGCTTCAATTTTGGAATGACATACCTCTAATTGATAATAACAAATGCCTTTAAAACCTCGAATTGATATGCTTCTATTGACAATTGAATGTCGGAGTGCTATGCCTTTGTTTGATGATGAAAGCAGTTTCAAATTTCGAGTTGAAAATGTCTTTGATTGAAAATGGCAGATGGCTTCAAATTTCATTTTTTGCAATACCTCTAGCTCTTAGTAGCAAAAGACTTCAAATTCAACGCTGCAACATCTCTGTCTCTGGTAACAACAAACTTCAAACTCAACACCTCTGTCTCTAGTAGCAGATGGTATGCTTCAAACTTCAATCACTGCAACACCTCTGTTTCTGATAACAACAGGCTTTGAACTTAACACTACAACACCTCTGTCTCTGGTAACAACAGACTTCGAACTTAACACTACAACACCTCTGTCTCTGGTAGCAAATGGTTTCAATTTTAAAACCTCTGTCTTTTAGTAACAAAAGACTTCAAACTCCACTCTGCTACAATTCTGTGTTGATAGTGAAAATGCTCCAAACTCCGTCCACAGTAATATTCTATCTGCCCACAGAATCAAGTGGCTTCGAGTCCTCGCACTGTTATACTTTCAAATTTACCTTTCTGCTCTGCTCTATGTTTACAATGCTCAATTCTATTCAAACTGATATCCTTTAGCTCTGCTTCTGGTGATAATAATATCTCTGTCTTCGGAATGGAATGCCGGCTACGGAATGAAGTTATGGTAGTGGTCACGGAATGGAGTAGTGGAGTGAGTTGGAGGGATTGTATTAATGATTGAGGAGACGGCGGAGGATTTTACGACGGCAGAGGGAATCATCATCATTAAATGTATTGGTTAAGAGACGTGGAGAATTCAAATGCTTTGGCCGTTTCACCGCTTAAATGCTATCGGATATGAAATTTGAAATGGAAGATTTTAATATAAAGTCTGTAAAGGGTTTGTTGGTGTTTGATCAATAAAAACAATTAAAACAACACTTTCGAATAATCCATAACTAAACTATGCTAATTTTTTATGAAATGCCATTGTAAGTTTAAACTTATTACCTCTGTCCTTTATTTGATTTTTGTATCTTTTGTCTTCTCTGCTCATCTTTGGAGGAATCTTTCATAAATTTCTTGATGTTTTTGATTCATGAATTCACTGGGTCACTTTGTTATAATTCTGATGTCTGCTAATTGATGTCTTCAAGATTTGTAGCTGCGGAAAGACTAACGGGCTGCAGAAAGGCTGATCAGCTGCAGAATGTCCACTGAGCTGCAGAATGTTCCTGTAGAACACTTTAATCATGAAAATGGAATGTTTTTGGAGTATGGGTGAAATGTTATGTGGTATGAATGAAAATGGAGGATGGATTATGATATGTATGAAGTGGATTAATAGAATGAAATGGATTCAGTTCATGAAATGGAATGAAGGAACATAAGGGCTGTACTGCAATTCATGACATATTTTATTCACTTACAGCAAGATATCAAATTTTGTGTTTTGAAATGAAAATGAAACAAGATATCAAATTTTGTGTTTTGACATGAAAATGAAATGAATGGAAGATGGAATGAGATGAATGAGATGTGGAATGGAGTGAAATATGAATGATGGATGAGATGGAGTATGGATGAATAAGTGAATGGAGTGAGATGAAATGAATCATAAGTACTATGGAACTGTACTTATGATTTTTATAACAGTTGCTTATAAAAACAAAAATGGGAAAAGTTAGAGTGTCAGAGAGACTCTGATTTTCACCCTATCTTTTCTGTATAAACATGCCAATCAATGATTGGTTTTCATGTTTATACCTTTATTTTATTTTTTTATATTTTTTTATATTTTTTTTATTTTTTTTTATTTTTTTTTTTTCAAAAGAGAAATGCTTCGGAAAATTTAATCAAGTTGATGAAGAAGAGAGACTCTTCTTCATTAACTTCACATCATTGTCTTCTTGGAACTTCTTGACAAACTCTTCTCTTGAGAGTGGCTTGTGGTATAGCTTCAGTCTATGACCATTCACAAGAAAAGTGACCTCTTCTTCATCTATAGTTCTGATTTTTATTGCCCCATTATCAAAAATTCGAACAATTTCATATGGCCCAAGCCAATGTGTCTGAAATTTCCCTTGAAAATCCTTGAATTTTGAATCAAACAAAAGAGCCCAGTCACCCTCTTTAAATTTCTTCTCCTTGATGTACTTGTCATGCCATCTAGCCCTTTGTTGTTGGACTAGACTTGTTTTCTGAACTGCATCTTGTCTGATCTCATCCAACTCATTAATTTGCTCCAGTCTATGCTTTTGTGCCTCCGTTAGATCAAGTCCTAGCTGAACTGCCATCTCGAATGTTTGAATTTGGAACTCTATAGGAAACAAAACTTGCTTTCCATAAACAAGCTCATAAGGAGTATGGCCTGTTGTGTTTCTCCATGTAGTTCTATAGGCCCACAAGGCTTGAGGAAGCCTATCTACCCAATCTCTTCTATGTAAATGAACAGTCTTTGTTAGGATTCCTTCAATGACCTTATTAGTAGATTCCACTTGACCATTTGCTTGTGGATGATAAGGAGTAGATTTTCTATGTCTGATTTTGTACTTCTCCATCATTTGCTGCACTAGCCTTGATGTAAATTGAGCTCCTTGATCTGTAATAATTTCCCTTGGGTCACCAAAATGAGTAAAAATATCCTCAAAAAGAAAAGTAACTACAGATGATTCATTAGAAACAAGTAATGGTTTAGCTTCTACCCACTTAGTAACATAATCAGTGAAAACTAATATGTATTTCTTTTGTCTTGATGGAGGACTAATAGGTCCTACAAAATCCAAAGCCCATTTTTCAAAAGGTTCAATGTGTACCTGAGGTTGTAATGGCATCTCACATGAAGGAGAAGGTTTCCCTACCCTTTGGCAACTGTCACACCTTTTGACATACTCTTTAGCATCTTTAAACAAGGATGGCCAATAATATCCTAAATTAAGGATCTTATAGGTTGTCCTCTTATCAGCAAAGTGTCCGCCACAAGGTTCATCATGACATGCTTTGAGAATCTCAGGCATTTCATCTTCACGAACACATCTCCTAATGATCAAATCTGGACCTGTCTTGTACAACTCATTAGCAACCCATGAATATTTTGCACTGTCATAAATGATTTTTCTTTTATCCCTTGCATTCATTATTGAAGGAAATTTTCCTAAAACTAAATAATTAGCAATATCAGCAAACCATGGAGTTTGAGTAGAAATTGCAAAAAGATATTCATCAGGAAATTGATCTTCAACTGGAGTGTCATCTTTGATATTTTGGAGTCTAGATAGGAAATCAGCTACTGTGTTTTGTTTTCGAGGCCTATCTAGAATGGTAATGTTGAATTCTTGTAATAGCAATAACCATCTTATAACTCTGCCATTAGTAATTGATTTGTTCATTAAGTATCTAATTGCAGAATGATCAGTGTGAACAAAAGTTTCATAGCCTATTATATAGTGTCTAAATTTGTTTATGGCATGAACAACAGCTAAAAACTCTTTTTCAGTTACAGTATAGTTTAACTCTGCAGGAGTCAAATTTTTACTGATATAATAGATGTCATAGGGAATTAAATCTTTTTGTCCCAATACTGCTCCTAGAGCTGTATCGGAAGCATCTGTCGAGATATGAAAAGGTAACTTCCAGTTAGGTCCCCTTAATATAGGTGTTTCAGAAATTTTGGTTTTCAGGGTTTCAAAAGCTAACTGGCAATCAGAAGTCCACTTAAATTCACAATCTTTGGTGAGTAATTTGAAGAGAGGAGATGCTATCTTGGTGAAGTTTTCTATAAATCTCCGATAATACCCTGTAAATCCTAGAAAAATTCTAACATCTCTTTGACAACTTGGAATGGATAGGTTAGAAATAACTTCAACTTTCGCCTCATCAACTCTAATCCCATCCCCTGAAATGTGGTGCCCTAAAACAATACCTTCAGTGAACATCATAAAACATTTTTCATGACTAAGAGAAAGGTTTGCTTCTTGACATCTTTTTAAGACCTTTTCCAAGTTTTCTAAAGCCTCTTCAAATGTATCCCCATAAACTGTAAAATCATCCATATATACCTCTACACAGTCATGTATCAGATCAGAAAAAATTCCTAATACTGCCCTTTGGAATGTTGCAGGTGCATTACATAACCCAAATGGCAATACTCGGTAGGCATAGGTACCCCAAGGACAAGTAAATGTGGTTTTATCTTGGTCTTCAAGTGCTACTAGGATTTGATTGTAACCACTAAACCCATCTAGGAATGAAAAGTACTTTTTACCTGCTAATGTATCTAATACTTGATCTATGAAAGGTAAGGGAAAATGGTCTTTAAGAGTAGCTTTATTCAATTCTCGGTAGTCAACACACACCCTCCATTTTCCATTTTTCTTAGGCACAATCACCAAAGGAGAAACCCACTGACTATCTGAAATAGGATAGATGAAATTAACATTTAATAATTTTTGCAGGTCTTCCTTGACAATTTCCCTAAGATTTGGATTCATCCGTCTTTGAGGCTGTCTGATTGGTTTGCAATTTGCCTCTATATAGATGTGATGAGTACAAGTCTTGGGACTTATCCTTTTCATGTCAGTGTATTCCCATGCATATGCGGAAGAATGTCTCTGTAATACTTTGACTAACTCTTCTTGTTGAGATTTTTCTAGGTTTTTGTTTATGTTCAAGGTTTTGCCTGGAAAAATTTCACTTGTAGAGCTGCCAAATTTGTCCATAGAATGAAGAGACATCTGCCTAGATGACAATAATTCAATATTGGATCTCTCTTGAAATGATTCTTGTTTGTGTTCTGGAGAAGATTCAAAGTTTTCTAGAGTATTCAGAATTTGATTATCTTCACTAATTTCTGAAATTGTGAAGAGTGGTTGTAAATATTCTTCATCCTCTATCCATTGAGTGTCATCTAGTTTTGTAATTGTCCTAGCTGGAGGATATAAAGTGAATTTCTTTTTTGAACTACCATCAGAAATATACATATCACCGGACCTACAACTAATAAAAGCATCGGCTGTAGCCAACCAAGGTCTTCCTAGTATAACAGGATGGCCTCCTAGATTATTCTTGGGTGTTAGGATCATGAAATCCACAGGGTACTCCCAAGAGTCTAGGGACATTGGAATGTCTTCTATTACCCCATCTGGTCTGATCACAGATCTATCTGCTAATTGTAATAGTGTGGGTGTAAAGAGAAGATTAGGAAGTTTCAGTTTGTCCATGATTTGTCTACTCATGATATTTATCGCTGCTCCTAAGTCAATGAGTGTGTTTTGAATTTCAATTCCATTGATGTGAATTTTGACAACTGGATTTCCTGGGTCAAGGTACTTTGGAATAGTAATCTTACCCATCATAATGTATGCTATTTGTCCTACCAGTTGAATTTTCTTGGTTTCTCTTATTCTTTTCTTTGTTGTCTTCATACTCAACTCCTTTATTGTTTTGGCTAAAATTGGGATTTCCTTGATGGCCTGCAATAATGGAATTTTAATGCAAACATTTCTCAATTCATCCAAAAAATCATAATTAGGCACCATTATTTGTTTTTCTACACCTTTATCAATTTGTAGTCTTTTCGGAAAGGGAGGTATAGAAGTAGATGTGGATGGTTGCTCTAATACTGGAGTTGGATTTATTGGATCTTTTTGTTTCAGTTTTTCAATGTTTTGGTCTTGAAAGGATGTATCTTCTTCAAGAATTTTATTAACCCGTAGGGAGTCTTCCTCAGAATTATCTTGTTCTTGTATGATCACAGAAGGTTTCCTCTTCTCAAGTATCCTTCCAGACCTAAGTTGAACATCACTAAGGTCTAGAGGAGTAATTAAATAAGTTGGAAATTGTTGTCCTTCTATCATATATGTATTCTGAGGGTTCTTATTATTAGGGTTTGGTATGGGCTGAGCTGGAAATTGATTAGATTTTTGAGGGAATGGTAATGGAAGTGGTTGATTTTGATGAGGTTGGTTCGGATGATGTTGTTGAGGATTTTGTTGAAAATTTTGTTGAAGATTTTGAGGAAAATTTTGTTGAGGATTTCGAGGATAAAAATGTGGATATGGTGGATAGGATGGTGGATACTGATAATATGGAGAGTATCTTCCATAGGGACCTTGTGATCCTTGTGCCCAAGCTTGAGATTGATTTTGAAATTGGGGCCAAGGCTGCTGCCAAGAATTCCAAGGTGGAGGTTGATTATACATTTGATCATGAAATCCTTGTGTCTGAGATCCCTGCCAAGGTCTTCTAGATACAAAGTTAAGAGATTCTGTGGAGTCTGTAGGAGTTTCTTCTTGAAAAACAGCCTTGAGACCAGAAAGAGAAGGACAATTCTTGGTCTCATGTTTCTCAGAACAAATAACACAGGTTTCTACAACTTTTACATCTAGAGGACACTCCCTCAAGGCATGTTTCTTCCTACATTTGGGACAAAAGATTGCCAAGGCATCAGATTCAGCCTTTTGCTTGTTTTGTATCTTGAGGGTGTCTATTTGTTCACTAAGACTCCCTAAGATGTCAGATTTAAAATCATCGAGCATGTGTCCTATTTCTGATCTACTTACTGTCCCAGAAGCAGATTTACTTGCTCTTGCAAGAGCAGGATCTCTTGGACCTTTGACAGTTTTGGATTTCCCTCTGGAAAGGTTGATACATAACTCGGATATTTCAGGTAATGTGAGTTGTGATATATCCCCTTTTCCCATCATGTTAAGGATATCCAACCATTCATCCCTAATTTTTTTCAACAAAAGAGCTTTTAAAGTGTCTTGATCTAGGTTTTCCATTTGTGCCCTTTTTATGTTGTATTTAAATCTTTCCAACAAATCTTCTAAGTTTTCATATTCTTTTTGTAACATCTTGAACACTTCTTCCTTATGATTAACCGACATACAATAATCCAAGTATCTCTCTAGAAATGCTTGTTTCATGTCTTCCCATGTTCTAATAGAACTACTGTTTAAACTCATAAACCACTTCAATGTTGCTCCCTTCAGAGTTGAAGGAAATAATTTCAATTTTTGAGCATCTTGTAGATAGTCATAAGTTCTACACAGCACTTCAAATTCGAATAAGAAAGTTTCAGGATCCTCAGTTTTAAGTCCATAGAAGTTCGGAAGGACAGAAGGTGAAATGTTTTTCATGGTTGTATTGGTTTCTTCATCAAGTATAGGGAACCCAAAAGAGCTTCCTATTCTACCTCTTCCTCCTTCTACACCTCTACCTCCTTCTCCTCTTCCTCCTTCTCCCCTACCTCTACCTCTACCTCCTCCAAACAATGTATTTTCTCCATTAACAACTCCTCCTCCTCCTTCTTCTGCCATGGTTGACTCTCCTGTGGAAGTAGAAAGGTTTGTGTCCCTGACAGGAGTTTTTAGATCTTCTTCTATGGCAGGTTCAGTGGATGAAGTGGAAGGTTTCTCTAATGGAATAGGTGACCTTAAATCTTCTAGAAGTCCAGGATCAGTAAAGGATGGAAGATGGGTTTGAGTTGAAGGTGTACTAGTTCTAGGTCTAGATGAAACAAGTGGTGTTCTAGAAATCAAACTTCTGCCTCTTCTGCTTATAAATCTTCCCCTTGAATCTCTCTCCCTACGCATAAAATTGTTTTTGGATGCTAAGAAACAAAGGTTACCTAGTTTTCACTTCCCCGGCAACGACGCCAAAATGTTGTGTCTCAATCTAGTCTCCTAAACTGAGCTCATTTAATTGTCAACCAGGATTTGTAAACTGCTGAAGTGAAGTGTACCATATGTACCTAGGTGCTTGTTTCCTAATGTGTTGTATGTGGTGTTTTGTGATGTTTTTGGTCTTTTGTGATGATTTATGATGTTTTTGGTCTTTTGGTGATTTTTATGTTCACAATGGAAATGTCTAGAAAACTAATGGAAAGGAGTTGGTGGTCAAAACAGAGTTAAGCCTAATGTATGGAATGGTAAATGCAATTGGAAACACTGAAGCAGAATCTGAACTATGACTAAATAAAAGCAAAAGCTTGATAATGACTTTTTAGGCAAATGACACAAACTAAACTTGAGAAATGATCATTAAATATGCAAATCCTCTAACTAAACAGTTAAACACTAATCTTACCATGATGCAACATTTTGTTCTAAGCTCTTCTATTCTATGACTAATTCCTAGTTCTATTTTGCAATTTAATTGAATATCACAGAACCTTTACTCAAAGAGTTATTGGTTTCTTTTTCAAAGTAGTTCTTTTGAGGAAGAGCTCTGTTTATAAAATGATGAGGAGATTGCAGAGAGATTTCAGACCTTATAGTGATGTTGTCTTCTGTTCCTATGGCTATGGATCATTTGTAGTTTTTAGAACAAGAAGATGTTTGTGAATAATGAAGGCTGTCTTGTTAATCCTAACAACTAAAGTAATCTATTGTGCAAAGGATGACAATGTGAATATGAGATGCAAGTGCAATGAGTTAATCTAAGAATGAACCTAAGATGCTACTAAACTAGAACAATGTTGAACTATAAGTCATCATCAAACTTTGAAACAAAGTAACTGAACATGAATTAAATGAAATGAAACTCCGGAGCTTTTCAACTATACTAACATGCATTATTCTATGAAGTTACACAATCTGTTTGTTCATCATTAGTGATATTTTGGAAGAGTTCCTTCTTTTGGAAGGGATAGAACAATTCTAACTGTGTAATTGAGTGCAATTGAAAGCAAATGAACTGAAAGCAAATGAAAAACTAAGTTATCACATCCATACCCTACTCGTTCTTATGATGTCTTGGGCAAGCGTTTAAGAGCAAGATCAGAGGTGATACTTAGTAAAAACACACAACTAAATCATTCATTATCACGGTCATGTCTTGAACTTCTTAAGGATGTCTTGGAAGAATTTCTTCTTGTGGAAGAGTGATTAGAACAAGTGTAACTGTGATAGTGAATAGCAAAAACTACAACTAATTCCTACAGTACCATAGCTATTCATCATTCATCATTATAATCTATTGGAAGAATGTCTTCTTGTGGAAGAGCTGGAATGAATATAACTACAGTAACTAGTTAAAACAACTACAAATTCAACTCCTATCCTAAAATACCATAGTCATTCAACATTCATCATTTTAATCTGTTGGAATAGTGTCTTCTTGTGGAAGAGCTAGAACGAATATGACTACAGTAGCTAGTTAAAACAACTATAAATTCAACTCTTATCCTACAATACCATAGTCATTCAACATTCATCATCTTAGTCTGTTGGAAGAGTGTCTTCTTGTGGAAGAGCTAGAATGAATACGACTACAGTAGCTAAAACAAAACAACTACCAATTCAAATGCAAAACGTAAAGGCAGCTAGAAAAACTTATCTAATTTACGCAAAAGAAATCCGTGCAAGAGGCAGGGGCCCTCTACCACTTGACGACATTCAACTTCAAATTAAATCACGCCTTCAAAATAACTTTGTCTGCTCCATTAACGATGCAATAGTTTGAACATAACACTCTGTGTCTTCAAGGACGTAACACAGAGTTTTTAAACAAAATCTAGCAGCAAATCTAACATAAAATCTCTAACTTAGCTCTCGGTCTACTCAAGAGTTTATAAAGCAAATGCAAGTAACAATAATTACAACAATTTAGGAATAATGTCTTTCTGTCCGAATCATATTAGGAGTCTTTCGGTGGCTACGTGACCTTTAAAACCTCTGGACCCCAAAATTGGGTCCTAGTAGGAGTCTCCCTTCATAATGTGTTCCCACGTTTGTTGATTTGGTACCCACGAATCATTTCTACCTGTGATGAGCAACGAACCATGCCAAAGACACGACGTGGATCATGCCCATATGTGGTTTTTCTCAAGAGGCCACCTGGAACATACTCAAACATGAAGGCAGCTGCAGAATCGCCGGTTAGCTATGGAATGTCTGCATTCTGCAGCTAGTTCCGGTCAAAATGCTTAACAATGGCAAAAATCACAAAATTCAACAAGTCAGTCATGTAAATCATTCTAGAAGTAAATTTAACTATATTTATTGATCAATTGGGTTTAAGATAGAAATGGACAAGGGAAAATGAGGTAAAATGAGGTGAAGGAAAGCACAAATTTGAGGCTCAACATACCCCCACTGTTGTCTCTTTGCATGTCCTCATGCAAATTATCCTATGAATTCGGAAGCACGCAAGGACATCTAATCCTTCTTCTCCTTTGTACGACTAGAGGTATACGGGTTTTCTGATAACAAGTTTGAACTGAGGTTGGTGAGTGCCCTGATTAGCTTTTTGTTCCTTGTCTTCAACTTCTCATTGGTCCTCTCCACTTTGTCTATATGCAGGGATAAGCTTGAGTTCATATCAGTTTTGAGCTTGATTTGATCTTTGAGAATTTCATTCTCATTTTTGATGTGTCTATTCAGTAATTCCAACTCATACCTATCCCTTCTTAATATATCTATTTCAGACAGTGGAGGACTGGGGGTTCTCTCTCTTCTTTCTGAAGCTTTCCTCTCTAAAGTTTCCACATAGTCATAAATTTCCTGTTGAGCAGGATCAATTTCAGGGGTTCCTTCATAAAAATCCTCTTCATCATCCTCTTCAATGGGTGTTTCTTTATCTTCTATATTGATTACCCCTGTTTGTTTGATTGGTGTTTTCTTCAGTTTTCCCTTTAATCTGTGACTTCTCCTAGGCTGAGAGGATCCCTCTCCTTTCTCTATGGTAGATTCCTTGATTATCTTTTCTTCCTTAAGTTTCCTCTTGATTCGAGTCAACTTCTCCAAAATGATTTCCTCACTGCTCTCTTGGGCTGGTTTGTCAATTTAAACTTTTGAAGCCCTCCATTTCCTACTTCTCTTTGTAGGCTGTGGTTCAGGTGATGGTTCTTTTGCTTCTTCAAAATGATTTCTTATTAAGAAATCATCCCATGTATCATTTTTTTTAGCTAGATGATGCTCAATCAAAATTTTGACCAAACCATGATGATACAGGGTTGTCTCTAAAAATTGAATTCTTCTCTGAACACAGGAAGCCATCTTCTTCAGACTTTGAAGCAAGAAATATGGTAGGTTTAAGTCTTCTCCCAGAAAATGCATCATTAGTCTAATGTGGTAGACATAAAATGTCCCATATCTACCCTCACATGTAACAATTTTTTGTAAAAGAAGTAGTATGTTTCTCCATTTGCTTTTCAATGCAGTACTGGGAATTCCTTTCTTGAATACACTAACATCCATGTTTGGTGATTTTAAAATTTGTTTCCAGGAGTCGTTGTGGAATTCCCTATTTTTAAACCATCTCTCCCCAGTTCTGGACAATCCTGTAGCCTCTGCTATAAAAACTTCAGTGACAGCAAACTTGACATCCCCTATTTCAACTTCGGTTCCTTGAAAGGATCTGGCAAATGTTTTAGTGACTTCCTTATGGAAGGCATTAAATTTTTCCAAAAATTGAAGCCATCCTATTTGTTGTAACATTTCCTTGCATTGTGGGTAACCTTCTAAATATTTTGAACCCACAGGTTCAGTCCTTACAATTAAACCCATGATTTTTCAATATCAAATTAACACTCTTCTCTACCCACAAAACAATGACTTTTACTTTCGGATTAAAATGGCTTCAAGCTCTAAATGAAAATGGCTTCAATTTTGGAATGACATACCTTTGATTTATAATAGCAACAACTTCAAAACCTCTGGCTGGTATGCCTCTGTTTGATAATGAAAAATGCCTTCGAAACCTCGGACTGATGTACTTCTGTTGAACTTTGGAGTGATATGAAAGCAATTTCAATTTTCGAGCTAATATGTCTCTGATAGGCAATGAGAGATGGCTTCAGATTCCTTTTTGTGCAATACCTCTGTCTTTGGTAACAGAAGGACTTCAAAATCAAACACCTCTGTCTCTAATAGCAAATGGTATGCTTCAAATTCAACACTACAGCATCTTTGTCTCGGGTAACAACAGACTTCAAACTCAATCACTACCACACCTCTGTCTTTTGGTAACAACAGACTTTAAACTCTACACGGCCACAATTCTGTGTTGACAGTGAAAATGATCCAAACTTCGTCCTCAGTGAAGTGGCTTTGAGTCCTCACACTGTTATACTTTCAAATTTACCTCCTCTGTTTTGCGTTTACAATGCTCAATGCTGTTATCCTTTAGCTCTGTTCCTGATGATCATAATATATGTGTCTTCGGAATGGAGTATCGGCTACGGAATGAAGTTATGGCAAATGGTCACGGCATAGAGTAGTGGAGTGAGGTGGAGGATTGTATTAATGATTGAGGAGACGGCGGAGGATTTACGACGGCAGGGAAAATCATCATCATTAAATAACTTGGTTAAGAGTCGTGGGAAATTCAAATGCTTTGATCATTTCACCGCTTAAATGCTATCGGATATGAAATTTGAAATGGAAGGTTTTAATACAAAGTCTGTAGAGGGTTTGTTGGTGTTTGATCAATAAAATAATTAAAACAACCTTTCGAATAATCCACAACTAAACTATGTTAAACTTTTATGAAATGCCATTGTAATTTAAATTTGTTACCTCTGCCCTTTATTTGATGATTTTGTAGCCTTTGTCTTCTCTGCTCATCTTTGGAGGAATCTTTCACAATTTTTCTTGATGTTTTTGATTCATGAATTCACTGGATCACTTTGTTGTAATTCTGATGTCTGCTGGTTGATGCCTTCAGGGTTTATAGCTGCGGAAAGATTGTCGGGCTGCAGAAAGGCTGATCAGCTGCAGAATGTCCACTGAGCTGCAGAATGTTCCTGTAGAACACTTTAATCATGAAAATGGAATGTTTTTGAATTATGGGTGAAATGTTATGTGGTATGAATGAAAATGGATGATGGATTATGATATGTATGAAGTGGATAATGGAATGGAAAGGATTCAGTCATGAATATGGAATGAAGGAACATAAGAGTTGTACTGCAATTCATGACATATCTTATTCACTTACAGCAAGATATCAAATTTTGTGTTTTGACATGAAAATGAAATGAATGGAAGATGGAGTGAGATGAATGAGATGTGGAATGGAGTGAAATATGAATGATGGATGAGATGGAGTATGGATGAATAAGTGAATGGAGTGAGATGAAATGAATCATAAGCACTATGGAACTGTACTTATGATTTTTATAACAGCTGCTTATAAAAAAAAAAATGGGAAAAGTTAGAGTGTCAGAGAGACTCTGATTTTCACCCTATCTTTTCTGTATAAACATGCCAATCAATGATTGGTTTTCATGTTTATACCTTTATTTATTTATTTTTTTCAAAAGAGAAATGCTTCAGAAAATTTAATCAAGTTGATGAAGAAGAGAGGCTCTTCTTCATTAACTTCACATCATTGTCTTCTTGGAACTTATTGAAAAACTCTTCTCTTGAGAGTGGCTTGTGGTATAGCTTCAGTCTATGACCATTCACAAGAAAAGTGACCTCTTCTTCATCTATAGTTCTGATTTTTATTGCCCCATTATCAAAAATTCGAACAATTTCATATGGCCCAAGCCAATGTGTCTGAAATTTCCCCTGAAAATCCTTGAATTTTGAATCAAACAAGAGAGCCCAGTCACCCTCTTTGAATTTCTTCTCCTTGATGTACTTGTCATGCCATCTAGCCCGTTGCTGTTGGACTAGACTTGTTTTCTGAACTGCATCTTGTCTGATCTCATCCAACTCATTAATTTGCTCCAGTCTATGCTTTTGTGCCTCCGTTAGATCAAGTCCTAGCTGAACTGCCATCTTGAATGTTTGAATTTGGAACTCTATAGGAAACAAAACTTGCTTCCCATAAACAAGCTCATAAGGAGTATGGCTTGTTGTGTTTCTCCATGTAGTTCTATAGGCCCACAAGGCTTCAGGAAGCCTATCTACCCAATCTCTTCTATGTAGATGAACAGTCTTTGTTAGGATTCCTTCAATGACCTTATTAGTGGATTCCACTTGACCATTTGCTTGTGGATGATAAGGAGTAGATGTTCTATGTCTGATTTTGTACTTCTCCATCATTTTCTCCACTAGCCTTGATGTAAATTGAGCTCCTTGATCTGTAACAATTTCCCTTGGAACACCAAAACGAGTAAAAATATCCTCAAAAAGAAAATTAACTACAGATGATTCATTAGCAACAAGTAATGGTTTAGCTTCTACCCATTTAGTAACATAATCAGTGCAAACTAATATATATTTCTTTTGTCTTGATGGAGGACTAATAGGTCTTACAAAATCCAAAGCCCATTTTTCAAAAGGTTCAATGTGTACCTGAGGTTGTAATGGCATCTCACCTGAAGGAGAAGGTTTCCCTACCCTTTGGCAAGTGTCACACCTTTTTACATACTCCCTTGCATCTTTAAACAAAGATGGCCAATAATATCCTAAATTAAGGATCTTATAGGCTGTCCTCTTATCTGCAAAGTGTCAGCCACAAGGTTCATCATGACATGCCTTGAGAATTTCAGGCATCTCATCTTCACGAACACACCTTCTAATGATCAAATCTGAACCTGTCTTGTACAACTCATTAGCGACCCATGAATATCTTGCACTATCATTAATGATTTTTCTTTTATCCCTTGCATTCATAATTGAAGGAAATTTTCCTGAAACTAAATAATTAGCAATATCGGCAAACCATGGAGTTTGAGTAGAGATTGCAAAAAGATATTCATCAGGAAATTGATCTTCAACCGGAGTGTCATCTTTGATATTTTGAATTCTAGACAGGAAATCAGCCACGGTGTTTTGTTTTCCAGGCCTATCTAGAATAGTAATGTTGAATTCTTGCAATAATAACAACCATCTTATAACTCTGCCATTAGTAATTGATTTATTCATTAAATATCTAATTGCAGAATGATCAGTGTGAACAAAAGTTTCATAGCCTGTTATATAGTGTCTAAATTTGTTAATGGCATGAACAACGGCTAAAAACTCTTTTTCAGTTACAGTATAGTTTAACTCTGCAGGAGTCAAATTTTTACTGATATAATAGATGGCATAGGGAATTAAATCTTTTTGTCCCAATACTGCTCCTAGAGCTGTATCGGAAGCATCTGTCGAGATATGAAAAGGTAACTTCCAGTTAGGTCCCCTTAATATAGGTGCTTCAGAAATTTTGGTTTTCGGGGTTTCAAAAGCTAACTGGCAATCAGAAGTCCACTTAAATTCACAATCTTTGGTGAGTAATTTGAAGAGAGGAGATGCTATTTTGGTGAAGTTTTCTATAAATCTCCGATAATACCCTGTAAATCCTAGAAAACTTCTAACATCTCTTTGACAACTTGGAATGGATAGGTTAGAAATAGCTTCAACTTTCGCCTCATCAACTCTAATCCCATCCCCTGAAATGTGGTGCCCTAAAACAATACCTTCGATGAACATCATAAAACATTTTTCATGACTAAGAGAAAGGTTTGCTTCTTGACATCTTTTTAAGACTTTTTCCAAGTTTTCTAAAGCCTCTTCAAATGTGTCCCCATAAACTGTGAAATTCCCATAAGCTGTAAATCATCCATATACCTCTACACGGTCATGTATTCTACACAGTCATGTATCGGATCAGAAAAAATTCCTATCTTTACTTCCTTTGAATGTTGCGGTGCATTACATAACCCAAATGGCAATGCTCGGTAGGCATAGGTACCCCAAGGACAAGTAAATGTGGTTTTATCTTGGTCTTCAAGTGCTACTAAGTTTGATTGTAACCACTAAACCCATCTAGGAATGAAAAGTACTTTTTACCTTAATGTATCTAATACTTGATCTATGAAAGGTAAGGGAAAATGGTCTTTAAGAGTAGCTTTATTAGGTTCTCGGTAGTCAATACATACCCTCCATTTACCATTTTTCTTTGGCACAATTACCAAAGGAGAAACCCACTGACTATCTGAAATGGGATAGATAAAGTTGACATTTAACAATTTCTACAATTCTTCTTTAACAATCTTCCTAAGATTTGGATTCATCTGTCTCTGAGGTTGTCTGATTGGTTTACAATTTTCCTCTATGTAGATGTGATGAGTACAAGTCTTAGGGCTTATCCCTTTCATATCAGTGTAATCCCATGCATATGCAGAAGAATGTCTCCGTAATATCTTGACTAGCTTTTCTTGTTGAGATTTCTCTAGGTTCTTATTTATGTTTCAAGTTTTACCTGGAAATATCTCAATTGCAGAGCTGCCAAATTTATCCATGGAAGAAAGAGACATCTGTCTTGATGATAAAAACTCAATGTTGGATTCTTCTTGAAATTTTTCATGTTTTTATTCCGAAGAGGATTCAAAATTTTCTAAGGTATTCAGAATCTGGCTATCTTCACTAATTTCTAAAATTGTGAAGAGAGGTTGTATGTCTCCTTCATCCTCAATCCATTGAGTATCATATAATTCTATAATTGTTTTTTGCTGGAGGATAAAAGGTAAATTTCTTGGTGGAGCTACCATCAGAGATGTACATATCACCGGATCTACAACTAATGAAAGCATCGGTGTAGCCAACCAAGGTCTTCCTATTATACTTGAGGATGGCCTCTAGATTATTCTTGGGTGTTAGGATCATGAAATCCACGGGGTACTCCCAAGGTACGGGTTCTTGGAATGTCTTCTATTACCCCATACGGTACGATCACGGATCTATTTGCTAATTGTAATAGTGTGGGTGTAAAGAAGATTAGGAAGTTTTCGGTTGTCCATGATTTGTCTACTCATGATATTTATCCCCATTTGCTCCTAAGTCAATGAGTGTGTTTTGAATTTCAATTCCATTGATGTGAATTTTGACAAAGTTTGGATTTCTGGGTCAAGTGCCTTTGGAATAGTAATCTTACCCATCATAATGTACGCTATTTGTCCTACAGTTGAATTTTCTTGGTTTCTCTTATTCTTTTTCTTGTTGTCTTCATACTCAACTCCTTTATTGTTTTGGCTAAAATTGGGATTTCCTTGATGGCTTGCAATAATGGAATTTTAATGCAAACATTTCTCAATTCATCCAAAAAATCATAATTAGGCACCATTATTTGTTTTTCTACACCTTTATCAATTTGTAGTCTTTCCGGAAAGAGAGGTATAGAAGTAGATGTGGATGGTTGCTCTAATACTGGAGTTGGATTTATTGGATCTTTTTGTTTCAGTTTTTCAATGTTTTGGTCTTGAAAGGATGTATCTTCCTCAAGACTTTTATTAACCCGTAGGGATTCTTCCTCAAAATTATCTTGTTCTTGTATGATCACAGAAGGTTTCCTCTTCTCAAGTATCCTTCCAGACCTAAGTTGAACATCACTAAAGTCTAGAGGAGTAATTAAATAAGTTGGAAATTGTTGTCCTTCTATCATGTATGTATTACGAGGGTTCTTATTATTGGGGTTTGGTATGAAATTTTGAAATTTGGAAATTGATTAGATTTTGAGGGAATGGTAATGGAAGGGTTGATTTTGATGAGGTTGGTTCGGATGATGTTGTTGAGGATTTTGTTGAAAATTTTGTTGAAGATTTTGAGGAAAATTTTGTTGAGGATTTTGAGGATAAAAATGTGGATATGGTGGATAGGATGGTGAATATTGATAATATGGAGAGTATCTTCCATAGGGACCTTGTGATCCTTGTGCCCAAGCTTGAGATTGATTTTGAAATTGGAGCCAAGGTTGCTGTAAGAATTCCAAGGTGGAGGTTGATTATACATTTGATCATGAAATCCTTGTGTCTAAGGTCCCACGCCAAGGTCTTCTAGATACAAAGTTAAGAGATTACGGCCAGATACCTTAGGAGTTTCTTCTTGTGACCTTGAGACCGGGGAAGAGAAGGACAATTCCTGGTCTCATGTTTTTCTGAACAAATGACACAGGTCTCTACAACTTTTGCATCCAAAGGACACTCTCTTAAGGCATGCTTCTTTCTACATTTGGGACAAAAAATTGCTAAGGCATCAAATTCAACTTTTTGCTTGTTTTGTAACTTAAGGGTGTCTATTTGTTCACTAAGACTCCCTAAGATGTCGGATTTGAATTCATCAAGCATATGCCCTATCTCTGCCCTACTTACTGTCCCAGAAGTAGACTTACTTGCCCTTGCAAGAGCGGGGTCTCTTGGTCCTTTTACAGTTTTAGATTTCCCTCTTGAAAGGTTGATACATAATTCAGCTATTTCAGGTAATGTAAGCTGAGATATATCCCCTTTTCCCATAATGTTAAGGATATCTAACCATTCATCCCTAATTGTCTTCAACAAGAGAGCTTTCAAGGTATCTTGGTCTAGGTTTTCCATTTTTGCTCTTTTGATGTTGTAGTTAAATCTCTCCAACAAATCTTCCAAATTTTCATATTCTTTTTGTAACATCTTAAACACTTCCTCCTTATGATTGATTGGCATACAATAATCCAAATACCTCTCCAGAAATGCTTGTTTCATGTCTTCCCATGTCCTAATAGAACTGTTGATCAAACTCATAAACCACTTCAATGCTGCTCCTTTCAATGTTGAAGGAAATAGTTTAAGTTTTTGAGCATCTTGTAAGTAGTCATAAGTTCTACACAGGATTTCAAATTCAAATAAGAAGGTTTCAGGATCTTCGGTTTTAAGTCCATAGAAGTTTGGAAGGACAGAGGGTGAAATGTTTTTCATGGTTGTATTGGTTTCTTCATCAATTATAGGGAACCCAAAAGAGCTTCCTATTTCTCTTCTACCTCTTCCTCTACCTCCTTCTCCTCTTCCTCCTTCTCCTCTACCTCTACCTCTACCTCCTCCGAACAATGTGTTTTCTCCATTAAAAACTCCTCCTCCTCCTTCTTCTGCCATGGTTGACTCTCCTGTGGAAGTGGAAAGGTTTGTGTCCCCAACAAGAGTTTTTATATTTTCTTCTATGGCAGGTTCAGTGGATGAAGTGGAAGGTTTCTCTAATGGAATAGTTGACCTTAAATCTTCTAGGAGTCCCAGATCAGTAAAGGATGGAATATGGGTTTGAATTGAAGGTGTACTAGCTCTGGATCTAGATGAAACAAGTGGTGTTCTAGAAATCAAACTTCTGCCTCTACTGCTTATAAATCTTCCCCCTTGAATCTCTCTCCCTACGCATAAAATTGTTTTTGGATGCTAAGAAACAAAGGTTACCTAGTTTTCACTTCCCCAGCAACGGCGCCAAAATGTTTGGTCTCAATCTAGTCTCCCAAAGCCCAGAGCTCATTTAATTGTCAGCAACGGTTATGGCTATTTGAAGTGAAGGTATTGAAGTGTACTGTATGTGCCTAGGTGCTTGTTTCTTAATGCGTTGTATGTGGTGTTTTGTGATGTTTTTGGTCTTTTGTGATGATTTATGATGTTTTTGGTCTTTTGGTGATTTTTATGTTCACAATGGAAATGCCTAGAAAACTAATGGAAAGGAGTTGGTGGTCAAAACAGAGTTAAGCCTAATATTTGGAATGGAAAATGCAATTGGAAACACTGAAGCAGAATCTAAACTATGACTAAATAAAAGAAAAAGCTTGATAATGACTTTTTAGGCAAATGACACAAACTAAACTTGAGAAATGATCACTAAATATGCAAATCCTCTAACTAAACGGTTAAACACTAATGATGTGATATAAATACAGCTTTTTTTATTCTATGATTAGTTCCTAGTTCTATTTTGCAATTTAATTGAATGTCACGGAACTTATACTCGAAGTTATTGGATTCTTCATCAAAATCGGTTCTTTTGAGGCAGAGCTGCGTTTATAAAATGATGAGGAGATTGCGAGAGAGGTTTCGGACCTTATAGTGATGTTGTCTTGTTCCTATGGCTATAGATCATTTGTAGTTTTTAGAACAAGAAGATGTTTATGAATAATGAAGGCTGTCTTGTTAATCCTAACAACTAAAGTAATTTATTGTGCAATGGATGACAATTTGAATATGAGATGCAAGTGTAATGAGTTAATCTAAGAATGAACCTAAGATGCCACTAAGCTAGAACAATGCTGAACTATAAGTCATCATCAAACTTGAAACAAAGTAACTGAACATGAATTAAATGCAATGAAACTCCGGAGCTTTCCAACTATACTAACATGAATTATTCTATGAAGTTACACAATCTGTTTGTTCATCATTAGTGATATTTTGGAAGAGTTCCTTCTTTTGGAAGGGATAGAACAATTCTGACTGTGTAATTGAGTGCAATTGAAAGCAAATGAACTGAAAGAAAATGAAAAACTAAGTTATCACATCCATACCCTACTCGTTCTTATGATGTCTTGGGCAAGCGTTTAAGAGCAAGATCAGAGATGATACTTAGTACAAACACACAACTAAATAATTCATTATCACGGTTATGTCTTGAACTTGTTAAGGATGTCTTGGAAGAATTTCTTCTTGTGGAAGAGTGATTAGAACAAGTGTGACTGTGATAGTGAATAGCAAAAACTACAACTAATTCCTACAGTACTATAGCTTTTCATCATTCATCATTATAATCTGTTGGAAGAATGTCTTCTTGTGGAAGAGCTAGAATGAATATAACTACAGTAGCTGGTTAAAACAACTATACATTCAACTCCTAATCCTACAATACCATAGTCATTCAACATTCATCATTTTAATCTGTTGGAAAAGTGTCTTCTTGTGGAAGAGCTAGAATGGATACGACTACAGTAGCTAGTTAAAATAACCACAAATTCAACTCCTATTTCTACAATACTATAGTCATTCAACATTCATCATTATCGTCTTTTGGAAGAGTATCTTCTGGTGGAAGAATTAGAATGAGAACGTCTACAGTAGCTAACAAAAACAACTATTAATTCAAATGCAAAGTGTAAAGGCAGCTAGAAAAAACTTATCTAATTAACGCAAAATAAATCCGTGCAAGAGGCAGGGGCCCTCTACCACTTGACGGCATTCAACTCCAAATTAAATCACGCCTTCAAAATAACTTTGTCTGCTCCATTAACAATGAAAAAGTTTGAACATGACACTCTGCGTTTTCAGGATTGTATCACAGAGTTTGAACAAAATCTAGCAGCAAATCTAACATAAAATCTCTAACTTAGCTCTCGGTCTCCTAAGAGTTTATAAAGCAAATGCACGTAACAGTAATTACAACAATTTAGGAATAATGTCTTTCCTTATCCGAATCATATTAGGAGTCTTTGAGGTGGCTACGTGAAGAAGAAAAGACATCTGGACTGAGACAGTCCTAGTAGGAGTCTCCCTTCATAAATGTGTTCCCACGTGCATAACCGTACCCAGAATCCATTTCTTCCTCCATGATGAGCAACGAACCATGTAGACACGACGTGGATCATGCCCATATGTGGTTTTTCTCAAGAGGCCACCTGGAACATACTCAAACATGAAGGCAGCTGCAGAATCTCCGGTTAGCTACGGAATGTCTGCATTCTGCAGCTAGTTCCAGTCAAAATGCTTAACAATGGCAAAAATCACAAAATTCAACAAGTCAGTCATGTAAATCATTCTAGAAGTAATTTTAACTATATTTATTGATCAATTGGGTTTAAGATAGAAATGGACAAGGGAAAATGAGGTAAAATGAGGTGAAGGAAAGCACAATTTTGAGGCTCAACATACCCCCATTGCTGTCTCTTTGCATGTCCTCATGCAAATTATCCTATGAATTCAGAGGCTTCTGCAAGGACATCTAATCCCCTTCTTCTCCTTTGTCTGAAAGCTAGAGGCCCTCTGGGTTTCCTAATCACAAGTTTGAACCTGAGGTTGGTGAGTGCCCTGATTAGCTTTTTGTTCTTTGTCTTCAACTTCTCATTGGTCCTCTCCACTTTGTCTATATGCAGGGATAAGGTTGAGTTCATATCAGTTTTGAGCTTGATTTGATCTTTGAGGATTTCATTCTCATTTTTGATGTGTCTATTCAATAATTCCAACTCATACCTATCCCTTCTTAATATATCAATTTCAGACAATGGAGGACTGGGGGTTCTCTCTCTGCTTTCTGAAGCTGTCCTCTCTAAAGTTTCCACATAGTCATAAATTTCCTGTTGAGCAGGATCAATTTCAGGGGTTCCTTCATAAAAATCCTCTTCATCATCCTCTTCAATGGGTGTTTCTTCATCTTCTATATTGATTACCCCTGTTTGTTTGATTGGTGTTTTCTTCAGTTTTCCCTTTAATCTGTGGCTTCTCCTAAGCTGAGAGGATCCCTCTCCTTTCTCTGTGGTAGATTCCTTGATTATATTTTCTTCCTTAAGTTGCCTCTTGATTCGAGTCAACTTCTCCAAAATGATTTCCTCACTGCTCTCTTGAACTGGTTTGTCAATTTCAACTTTTGAAGTCCTCCATTTCCTGCTTCTTTTTGTAGGCTGTGGTTCAGGTGATGGTTCTTTTTCTTCTTCAAAATGATTTCTTATTAAGAAATCATCCCATGTATCATTTGTTTTAGCTAGATGATGTTCAATCAAGATTTTGACCAA
This sequence comes from Pinus albicaulis, assembly GCA_034641835.2. Taxonomy (NCBI): domain Eukaryota; kingdom Viridiplantae; phylum Streptophyta; class Pinopsida; order Pinales; family Pinaceae; genus Pinus; species Pinus albicaulis. Next base: position 10,307 of record JAXQQM020091821.1, on the reverse strand, counting down.
ACCATGATGGTACAGGGTTGTTTCTAAAAATTGAACTCTTCTCTGAACACAGGAAGCCATCTTCTTCAGACTTGGAAGCAAGAAATATGGTAGGTTTAAGTCTTCTCCCAGGAAATGCATCATTAGTCTGATGTGGTAGACATAAAATGTCCCATATCTACCCTCACATGTAACAAATTTTTGTAAAATAAGTAGTATGTTTCTCATTTTGCTTTTCAATGCAGTACTGGGAATTCCTTTCTTGAATACACTAACATCCATATTTGGTGATTTTAAAATTTGTTTCCAGGAGTCATTATGGAATTCTCTATTTTTAAACCATCTCTCCCCAGTTCTGGACAATCCTGTAGCCTCTACAATAAAAACTTCAGTGACAGTAAACTTGACATCCCCTATTTCAACTTCGGTCCCTTGAAATGCTCTTGCGAATGTATTAGTGACTTCCTTATGGAAGCCATTAAATTTTTCCAAAAATTGAAGCCATCCTATTTGTTGTAACATCTCCTTGCATTGTGGTTAACCTTCTAAATATTTTGAACCCACAAGTTCAGTCCTTACGATGAAACCCATGATTTTTTTCAATATCAAATTAACACTCTTCTACCCACAAAACAATGACTTTCACTTTCGGTTTTGAAATGGCTTCAAGCTCTAAATGAAAATGGCTTCAATTTTGGAATGACATACCTCTGATTTATAGTGGCAACAGCTTCAAAACCTCTGGCTGATATGCCTCTGTTTGATAATGAAAGCAGTTTCACATTTCGAGCTGATATGTCTCTGATAGACAGTGGCAGATGGCTTCAAATTTTCTTTTTGTGCAATACCTCTGGCTCTTGGTAGCAAATGGTTTCGATTTTAACACTGCAACACCTCTGTCTTTTGGTAACAAAAGACTTCAAACTCAACACTGCAACACCTCTGTCTCTGGTAGCAAATGGTTTCAATTTTAACACCTCTGTCTTTTGGTAACAAAAAGACTTCAAACTCCACACTGCTACAATTCTGTGTTTATAGTGAAAATGCTTCAAACTTCGTCCACAGTGATATTTTATCTGCCCACAGTGATATTTTATCTGCCCACGGGATCAAGTGGCTTCAAGTCCTCACACTGTTATACTTCCAAATTTACCCTTCTACTCTGCTCTGCGTTTACAATGCTCAATGCTATTCAAACTGATATCCTTTGGCTCTGCTTTCGGTGATAATAATATCTCCGTCTTCGGAATGGAATGCTGGCTACGAAATGAAGTTATGGCAGTGGTCTCGGAATGGAGTAGTGGAGTGAGGTGGCGGAATTGTATTAATGATTGAAGGGACGGCGGAGGATTTTACGACGGCAGAGGGAATCAATCATTGAATGATTTGGTTAAGAGACGTGGAAAATTCAAATGCTTTGGCCATTTCACCGCTTAAATGCTATCGGATATAAAATTTGAAATGGAAGATTTTAATACAAAGTCTGTAGAGGGTTTGTTGGTGTTTGATCAATAAAAACAATTAAAACAACCTTTTCGAATAATCCACAACTAAACTATGTTAAATTTTTATGAAATGCCATCGTAATTTAAATTTGTTACCTCTGCCCTTTATTTGATTTTTGTAGCCTTTGTCTTCTCTGCTCATCTCTGGAGGAGTCTTCATAATTTTCTTGATGCTTTTGATTCATGAATACACTGGGTCACTTTGTTGTAATTCTGATGTCTGCTGGTTGATGCCTTCGAGAGTTGTAGTACAACGGAAGAACTAACGAGTTTTCATGAGAAAGGGTGGAAGTCGAGTGAGAATGTCCTTGAGGGTACACGCAGAATGTTCTGTAAAACACTTTAATCATGAAAATGGAATGTTTTTGGAGTATGGGTGAAATGTTATGTGGTATGAATGAAAATGGATGATGGATTATGATATGTATGAAGTGGATGATGAAATGGAATGGATTCAGTTCATGAAATGGAGTGAAAGAACATAAGAACTGTACTGCAATTCATGACATATTTTATTCACTTACAGCAAGGCATCAAATTTTGTATTTTGACATGAAAATGAGATGGATGGAAGATGGAATGAGATGAATGAAATATGGAATGGAGTGAAATATGAATGATGGATGATATGGAGTATGGATGAATAAGTGAATGGAGTGAAATGAAATGAAATGGATCATAAGCACTATGGATCTGAACTTATGATTTTTGTAACAACTACTTGTAAAAATAAAAATGGGAAAAGTTAGAGTGTCAGAGAGACTCTGATTTTCACCCTATATTTTCTGTATAAACATGCCAATCAATGATTGGTTTTCATGTTTATACCTTTATTTATTTATTTTCAAAAAGAAATGCTTCAGAAAATTTAATCAAGTTGATGAAGAAGAGAGAATCTTCTTCATTAACTTCACATCATTGCTTTCTTGAAACTTCTTGACAAACTCTTCTCTTGAGAGTGGCTTGTGGTATAGCTTCAGTCTATGACCATTCACAAGAAAAGTGACCTCTTCTTCATCTATAGTTCTGATTTTTACTGCCCCATTATCAAAAATTCGAACAATTTCATATGGCCCAAGCCAATGTGTATGAAATTTCCCTTGAAAATCCTTGAATTTTGAATCAAACAAGAGAGCCCAGTCACCCTCTTTGAATTTCTTCTCCTTGATGTACTTGTCATGCCATCTAGCCCTTTGCTGTTGGACTAGACTTGTTTTCTGAACTGCATCTTGTCTGATCTCATCCAACTCATTAATTTGCTCCAGTCTATGCTTTTGTGCCTCCGTTAAATCAAGTCCTAGCTGAACTGCCATCTTGAATGGTTGAATTTGGAACACTATAGGAAACAAAACTTGCTTCCCATAAACAAGATCATAAGGAGTATGGCCTGTTGTGTTTCTCCATGTAGTTCTATAGGCCCACAAGGCTTCAGGAAGCCTATCTACCCAATCTCTTCTATGTAGATGAACAGTCTTTGTTAGGATTCCTTCAATGACTTTATTAGTGGATTCCACTTGACCATTTTCTTGTGGATGATAAGGAGTAGATGTTCTATGTCTGATTTTGTACTTCTCCATCATTTTTTCCACTAGCCTTGATGTAAATTGAGCTCCTTGATCTGTAAAAATTTCCCTTGGGACACCAAAACGAGTGAAAATATCCTCAAAAAGAAAAGTAACTACAGATGATTCATTAGCAACAAGTAATGGTTTAGCTTCTACCCACTTAGTAACATAATCGGTGCAAACTAATATATATTTCTTTTGTCTTGATGGAGGACTAATAGGTCCTACAAAATCCAAAGCCCATTTTTCAAAAGGTTCAATGTGTACCTGAGGTTGTAATGGCATCTCACCTGAAGGAGAAGGTTTTCCTACCCTTTGGCAACTGTCACACCTTTTTACATACTCCCTTGCATCTTTAAACAAAGATGGCCAATAATATCCTAAATTAAGGATCTTATAGGTTGTCCTCTTATCTGCAAAGTGTCCGCCACAAGGTTCATCATGACATGCCTTGAGAATTTCAGGCATCTCATCTTCACGAACACACCTTCTAATAATCAAATCTGGACCTGTCTTATACAACTCATTAGCGACCCATGAATATCTTGCACTATCATTAATGATTTTTCTTTTATCCCTTGCATTCATAATTGAAGGAAATTTTCCTGAAACTAAATAATTGGCAATATCAGCAAACCATGGAGTTTGAGTAGAGATTGCAAAAAGATATTCATCGGGAAATTGATCTTCAACCGGAGTGTCATCTTTGATATTTTGAATTCTAGACAGGAAATCAGCCACGGTGTTTTGTTTTCCAGGCCTATCTAGAATAGTAATGTTGAATTCTTGCAATAATAACAACCATCTTATAACTCTGCCATTAGTGATTGATTTATTCATTAAATATCTAATTGCGGAATGATCGATGTGAACCAAAGTTTCATAGCACATTATATAGTGTCTAAATTTGTTAATGGCATGAACAACGGCTTTTTACTCTTTTTCGATTCTGAGTGTAGTTTAACTGCGGGGAGTCAGAATTTTTATTTGATATAATGAATGCTTTTCAGAATTAAATCTTTAAATATAATATTTTGCTCCCTGAAACATGCTCGGAAACATCATGTGTTATGAAGAGTAACTTCAGTTTTGTCCCCATAATATAGGTGTAGAAATTTTGGTTTCGGGGTTTCGAAAACAACGGCAATCAGAAGTCCACTTAAATTCACAATCTTTGGTGAGTAATTTGAAGAGAGGAGATGCTATTTGGGTGAAGTTTTCTATAAATCTCCGATAGTACCCCGTAAATCCTAGAAAACTTCTTACATCTCTTTGACAACTTGGAATGGATAGGTTAGAAATAACTTCAACTTTCGCTTCATCAACTCCAATCCCATCCCCTGAAATGTGGTGCCCTAAAACAATACCTTCAGTGAACATCATAAAACATTTTTCATGACTAAGAGAAAGGTTTGCTTCTTGACATCTTTATAAGACTTTTTCCAAGTTTTCTAAAGCCTCTTCAAATGTATCCCCATAAACTGTAAAATCATCCATGTACACCTCTACACAGTCATGTATCAGATCAGAAAAAAATTCCTAATACTGCCCTTTGGAATGTTGCAGGTGCATTGCACAATCCAAATGGCAATACTCGGTAGGCATAGGTACCCCAAGGACAAGTAAATGTGGTTTTATCTTGTTCTTCAAGTGCTACTTGGATTTGATTGTAACCACTAAATCCATCCAGGAATGAAAAGTACTTTTTACCTGCTAATGTATCTAATACTTGATCTATGAAAGGTAAAGGAAAATGGTCTTTAAGAGTAGCTTTATTCAGTTCTCGGTAGTCAACACACACCCTCCATTTTCCATTTTTCTTAGGCACAATCACCAAAGGAGAAACCCACTGACTATCTGAAATAGGATAGATGAAATTAACATTTAATAATTTTTGCATTTCTTCCTTGACAATTTCCCTAAGATTTGGATTCATCCGTCTTTGAGGTTGTCTGATTGGTTTGCAGTTTGCCTCTATATAGATGTGATGAGTACAAGTCTTGGGACTTATCCCTTTCATGTCAGTGTATTCCCATGCACATGTAGAAGAATGTCTCTGTAATACTTTGACTAAATCTTCTTGTTGAGATTTTTCTAGGTTTTTGTTTATGTTCAAGGTTTTGCCTAGAAAAATTTCACTTGTAGAGCTGCCAAATTTGTCCATAGAATGAAGAGACATCTGCCTAGATGACAAGAATTCAATATTGGATCCCTCTTGAAATGATTCATGTTTATGCTCTGGAGAGGATTCAAAGTTTTCTAGAGTATTCAAAATTTGATTATCTTCACTAATTTCTGAAATTGTGAAGAGTGGTTGTAAATATTCTTCATCCTCTATCCATTGAGTGTCATCTAGTTCTGTAATTGTCCTAGCTGGAGGATACAAAGTGAATTTCTTTGTTGAACTAACATCAGAAATATACATATCACCGGACCTACAACTAATAAAGGCATCAGATGTAGCCAACCAAGGTCTTCCTAGTATAACGGGATGGCCTCCTAGATTATTCTTGGGTGTTAGGATCATGAAATCCACAGGGTACTCCCAAGAGTCTAGGGACACTGGAATGTCTTCTATTACCCCATCTGGTCTGATCACAGATCTATCTGCTAATTGTAATAGTGTGGGTGTAAAGAGAAGATTAGGAAGTTTCAGTTTGTCCATGATTTGTCTGCTCATGATATTTATTGCTGCTCCTAAGTCAATGAGTCTGTTTTGAATTTCAATTCCATTGATGTGGATTTTGACAACTGGATTTCCTGGGTCAAGGTACTTTGGAATAGTAATCTTACCCATCATAATGTCTGCTATTTGTCCTACCAGTTGAATTTTCTTGGTTTCTCTTATTCTTTTTCTTGTTGTCTTCATACTCAACTCCTTTATTGTTTTGGCTAAAATTAGGATTTCCTTGATGGCTTGCAATAATGGAATTTTAATGCAAACATTTCTCAATTCATCTAAGAAATCATAATTAGGCACCATTATTTGTTTTTCTACACCTCTATCAATTTGTAATATTTCCGGGAAGGGAGGTATAGAAGTAGATGTGGATGGTTGCTCTAATACTGGAGTTGGATTTATTGGATCTTTTTGTTTTAGTTTTTCAATGTTTTGGTCTTGAAAGGATGTATCTTCTTCAAGACTTTTATTAACCCGTAGGGAGTCTTCCTCAGAATTATCTTGTTCTTGTATGATCACAGAAGGTTTCCTCTTCTCAAGTATCCTTCCAGACCTAAGTTGATCATCACTAAGGTCTAGAGGAGTAATTAAATAAGTTGGAAATTGTTGTCCTTCTATCATATATGTATTCTGAGGGTTCTTATTATTAGGGTTTGGTATGGGCTGAGCTGGCAATTGATTGGATTTTTGAGGGAATGGTAATGGAAGTGGTTGATTTTGATGTGGTTGGTTCGGATGATGTTGTTGAGGATTTTGTTGAAAATTTTGTTGAAGATTTTGAGGGAAATTTTGTTGAGGATTTTGAGGATAAAAAAGTGGATATGGTGGATAGGATGGTGGATACTGATAATATGGAGAGTATCTTCCATAGGGACTTTGTGTTCCTTGTGCCCAAGATTGAGATTGATTTTGAAATTGGGGCCAAGGTTGCTGCCAAGAATTCCAAGGTGGAGGTTGATTATACATTTGATCATGTAATCCTTGTGTCTGAGATCACTGCCAAGGTCTTCTAGATACAAAGTTAAGAGAATCTGTGGGATCTGTAGGAGTTTCTTCTTGAAAAACAGCCTTGAGACCAGGAAGAGAAGGACAATTCTTGGTCTCATGTTTCTCAGAAAAAATAGCACAGGTTTCTACAACTTTTACATCTAGAGGACACTCCCTCAAGGCATGTTTCTTCCTACATTTGGGACAAAAGATTGCCAAGGCATCGATTGACTTTTTGCTTGTTTTGTATCTTGAGGGTGTGTATTTCACTAAGACTCCTAAGATGTCAGATTTAAAATCATCAAGCATGTGTCCTATTTCTGATCTACTTACTTTGGCTCCCGAAGCTTAGTTGCCCTTGCAAGAGCGAGGATCTCTTGGACCTTTGACGGTTTTAGATTTCCCTACGGAAAGGTTGATACATAACTCAGATATTTCAGGTAATGTGAGTTGTGATATATCCCCTTTTCCCATCATGTTAAGGATATCCAACCATTCATCCCTAATTTTTTTCAACAAAAGAGCTTTTAAAGTGTCTTGATCTAGGTTTTCCATTTGTGCCCTTTTTATGTTGTATTTAAATCTTTCCAACAGATCTTCTAAGTTTTCATATTCTTTTTGTAACATCTTGAACACTTCTTCCTTATGATTAACCAGCATACAATAATCCAAGTATCTCTCTAGAAATGCTTGTTTCATGTCTTCCCATGTTCTAATAGAACTATTGTTTAAACTCATAAACCACTTCAATGCTGTTCCCTTCAAAGTTGAGGGAGATAATTTCAGTTTTTGAGCATCTTGTAGATAGTCATAAGTTCTACACAGCACTTCAAATTCGAATAAGAAAGTTTCAGGATCTTCAGTTTTAAGTCCATAGAAGTTTGGAAGGACAGAGGGTGAAATGTTTTTCATGGTTGTATTGGTTTCTTCATCGAGTATAGGGAACCCAAAAGAGCTTCCTATTCTACCTCTTCCTCCATCTGCACCTCTACCTCCTTCTCCTCTTCCTCCTTCTCCTCTACCTCTACCTCTACCTCCTCCAAACAATGTGTGTTCTCCATTAACAACTCCTCCTCCTCCTTCTTCTGCCATGGTTGACTCTCCTGTGGAAGTAGAAAGGTTTGTGTCCCTGACAGGAGTTTTTAGATCTTTTTCTATCGCAGGTTCAGTGGATGAAGTGAAAGGTTTCTCTAATGGAATAGGTGACCTTAGATCTTCTAGAAGTCCAGGATCAGTAAAGGATGGAAGATGGGTTTGAGTTGAAGGTGTACTAGCTCTAGGTCTAGATGAAACAAGTGGTGTTCTAGAAATCAAACTTCTGCCTCTGCTGCTTATAAATCTTCCCCTTGAATCTCTCTCCCTACGCATAAAATTTTTTTTGGATGCTAAGAAACAAAGGTTACCTAGTTTTCACTTCCCCGACAACGGCGCCAAAATGTTTGGTCTCAATCTAGTCTCCTAAACTGAGCTCATTTAATTGTCAACCAGGATTTGTAAACTGCTGAAGTGAAGTGTACCATATGTACCTAGGTGCTTGTTTCCTAATGCGTTGTATGTGGTGTTGTGTGATGTTTTTGGTCTTTTGTGATGATTTATGATGTTTTTGGTCTTTTGGTGATTTTTATGTTCACAATGGAAATGTCTAGAAAACTAATGGAAAGGAGTTGGTGGTCAAAAATAGAGTTAAGCCTAATGTATGGAATGGCAAATGTAATTGGAAACACTGAAGCAGAATCTAAACTATGACTAAATAAAAGCAAAAGCTTGATAATGACTTTTTAGGCAAATGACACAAACTAAACTTGAGAAATGATCACTAAATATGCAAATCCTCTAACTAAACAGTTAAACACTAATGATGCAATACTCTGTCCTAAGCTTTTTTTATTCTATGATTAGTTCCTAGTTCTATTTTGCAATTTAATTGAATGTCACAGAACTTATACTCAAGAAGTTATTGGATTCTTGTTCAAAGTAGTTCTTTTGAGGAAGAGCTCTGTTTATAAAATGATGAGGAGATTATAGAGAGGTTTCAGACCTTATAGTGATGTTGTCTTCTGTTCCTATGGCTATAGATCATTTGTAGTTTTTAGAACAAGAAGATGTTTATGAATAATGAAGGTTGTCTTGTTAATCCTAACAACTAAAGTAATTTATTGTGCAATGGATGACAATTTGAATATGAGATGCAAGTGTAATGAGTTAATCTAAGAATGAACCTAAGATGCTACTAAACTAGAACAATGCTTGAACTATAAGTCATCATCAAACTTGAAATGAAGTAACTGATCATGAATTAAATGCAATGAAACTCCAGAGTATTCTAACTATACTAACATGCATTATTCTATGAAGTTACACAATCTGTTTGTTCATCATTAGTGATATTTTGGAAGAGTTCCTTCTTTTGGAAGGGGTAGAACAATTCTGACTGTGTAATTGTATGCAATTGAAAGCAAATGAACCGAAAGCAATTGAAAAACTAAGTTATCACATCCATACCCTACTCGTCATTATGATGTCTTGGGCAAGCGTTTAAGAGAAAGATCAGAGATGATACTTAGTACAAACACACAACTAAATCTTTCATTATCACGGTCATGTCTTGAACTCCTTAAGGATGTCTTGGAAGAATTTCTTCTTGTGGAAGAGTGATTAGAACAAGTGTAACTGTGATAGTGAATAGCAAAAACTACAACTAATTCCTACAGTACTATAGCTATTCATCATTCATCATTATAATCTGTTGGAAGAGTGTCTTCTTGTGGAAGAACTGGAATGAATATAATTACAGTAGCTAGTTAAAACAACTATAAATTCAACTCCTAATCCTACAATACCATAGTCATTCAACATTCATCATTTTAATCTGTTGGAAGAGTGTCCTCTTGTGGAAGAGCTAGAATGGATACGACTACAGTAGCTAGTTAAAATAACCACAAATTCAACTCCTATTTCTACAATACTATAGTCATTCAACATCCATCATTATGGTCTTTTGGGAGAAGTATGTTACATTGGAAGAGTTGGAATGAGAACGTCTACGATGGCCAACAAAAACAACTAATGGTCGATACAGTATAAAGCTGAAAAACTTAAATTTACACGCAAAAAAGAAATCGTGCAAGAGCGGGGGCCCTCCCACATGACGACATTCAACTCCAAATTAAATCACGCCTTCAAAATAAATTTATGCTGCTCCATTAACGATGCAAAAGTTTGAACATGACACTCTGCGTTTTCAGGAATGTATCACAGAGTTTGCACAAAATCTAGCAGCAAATCTAACATAAAATCTCTAACTAAGCTCTCGGTCTACTCAAGAGTTTATAAAGTAAGTGCAAGTAACAATAATTACAACAATTTAGGAATAATGTCTTTCCTTATCCGAATCATATTAGGAGTCTTTGAGGTGGCTACGTGAAGAAGAAAAGACATCTGGACTGAGACAGTCCTAGTAGGAGTCTTCCTTCATAAATGTGGTCCCACGTGCATAACCGTACCCAGAATCCATTTCTTCCTCCATGATGAGCAACGAACCATGTAGACACGACGTGGATCATGCCCATATGTGGTTTTTCTCAAGAGGCC
>JAXQQM020074334.1:0-12423 GCA_034641835.2 Pinus albicaulis | reverse complement strand
GGATACTTTTATGGATGCTCTAGAAGACAATGATTTTCTTGAAGAAATCAATCGGCACAGTTGTTGGGAGAAATGCGGGAGCAATCGTCCCGGTATTTAGAGGTGAACTATTTTATTTTTCTTTCTTTTAAAACATGGCATCCAACATGTATGTCCAGATATCTTATTATGTTTTTACTTAGAGCATTGCATCATTCATTCTTCAGATGAGCAATAAGCATGAACATAAATAACAGAACAGACCATCAAACATAAAAAACACATATGAACACTAGGATTTAAGGTGGAAACCCAATTCGGGAGAAAACCACCGCTACTGCAATCTCAGTCTTCAATTATTTATTATAGAGAAAACTTCTTACAATATGTGGTAGTGCAGACTTATACCAGCACGCAGGCACCAACCTGCAGAAGGCTACAACCTTCTCTCGTTTACCAGCCTCTCCTGGAAGGGAGATATTGATCACTTAACACCGACTTCCTACTGACAGGGACTTCATCCTCGGAACCCACGCACGACCATGTTTCATTAATTTTCACAACGGATCATGACTCAACACAACCCTTCCGTTAATCATCAGCAACATATTTTGACCAAGACGGCTTAGACAGTGAGACCTACGTAATCGGAATATCGAGGAATAACCTAGACTTCGAGAGAAGATGAGCATTCACCAACCGTGTATACTTCGTATTTTAATCATACAAACCCTAAACTTATACATATGCATGTTTAATGAAAATAACTTAGGTATGTAGACGTGCTTTTCTTGAATTGAACTAGCGTATAGATCTGTCAGAATGTATTTGCAAGGGAAATGATTGAGATCTTATCTATAAAACTTACACGGATTCATATATGTTCTTCAGCAGACTTGCGCCAGTTCTTCATCATTTCTCCTATTGAATAGACTTAAGGCTCATCATCTTTCGATCAATACGTTCATGGGTGCATTATCAAGTTAGATCTATCAGTTAAGCACGTAGCTCGCTCATGCAGATATTCCTTAGAGGAATTTTTCTTTTTCAACCCTCACCCATGCACTCACAAATAATAATATTTTTCCCTTTATATAGTTTTCACCTTTATTAAAACCATGAGTCAAAAACCATTTAACCGCTAATGGTATTCCTTTGACAATATTTTCATTATTTTGGCCCACGGGGTTTTTATTTCTTTTTAATTTATTTATCAATTGATAAATAAATAAATATATTTACAACGTTTTAATCCCTTATGTTTAACCCTTCGTACTTTAGAAACGATATCCAACGCTTTCAAATAGTTTAATATTTCAATAAACCTTTGACCCCTGGCCCACATATGCGCCCCACCGTATCAAAATAAACTTCGTGCAAGACCATCGCCCGATCACCGTTAGATCGCGAGCCTCCAAGATCAACGGCACATATGCATATCGCTCGACCTCCGATGCCGAAATTTAACGTGTGATGGCCACCGTAATTTGGTTAAACTTTGTGCAGCTTCCTCATGCGACCACCATCCAATGACCCCTTCCCTGATCAACGGCGCTCAACGATATCGCTGGGCGTCCTGGGTTGAACTATAACGCGTGATGGCGCATAGTGAAAAGTTGTTTTGTGACGACGTACAGGGACGCGTGTCAAGTACTCTATGGTATCGCTCCTCAACCAGGAAATACCGCTTGCTCTGCATAGGCGGTGCGATTAAAACCACAAACCGCTTTCACTGTTCATTCCACACGAGATTATTTAAAGCATATCATTGATTTAATTGATCTTCCTCCATGATTGTGTTAATGTATGAAACTCGAGGTCAATTGTATACAACTTCATGAATCTCCTCCTTTCATAATCTAGATATTCGGAAATGTACACTCAACTTTCACAATTCAAAATTTGTATATGGGAAAAATCCGCATAATCCCATCTGTCAGTAACACATGATTTCACAAATGTCCACAGGAACTCAAAGACTCTGCTGAATATATAAGTCATGAAGAATATAGAACCAATCTCTCATCACCATATACGAATGAATAAGTGTTTCACTCATTCTTCTCAATTTTCCAGATTTTCTATTCCTCTGTCTCTGGACCACGCTGCTTCAATTCACTCCTTGAATCTGTTCCTTGACCGATACTGCTCTCTGTAGATGCACTCTTCCTTTGTTTCATCTGCTGATGATTTAAGTGTTGCTCCTGTCTTTGCCAATTCCTTTGCCATCAATGACAACATTTCCAACTATCTCCCCCTTTGGCATTGATGGAAATACTCTTTATAGAAGCTTTATAGAATCCCTTTGTTTCTTTTCCTCCCCCTTTAACATCAATGGAAAATAGTTTGACATTACCAGGCTCCCCCTGAGATCATGCTGCATCTTCATAGTAAAACAAGATGACTTATAAATGCCAACAGTGCATCCTTTTCATATGACCAATGTTCCCCCTTAGCCTGAGCATTCAGAGATGCCCAACAACACCTCACAATCAATTTAATATTCTGTATTTAAGTAGACCTGATCCTCTGCATGGCAGAGACTACTCCTAGTTTCTGTCTGAGATATTCGAGCGCTTCCCTGGGTAGAGGTTTGGTAAATATATCAGCAACTTGTTCTTTTGAGGAAACATACTCCAATTTCACCTTTTGTTCTAGCACTTGTTCACGTAAGAAGTGATATTTGACGGGAATATGCTTGGTCTTGGAATGCATAACTGGATTCTTTGAGATACTGATGGCACTTGTATTATCACACATAATGGAGATAGGAGGTGAACATTTGATTTGAAAGTCTTGTAGGGTTTGCATCATCCAGAGAAGTTTAATTTTAACTTATGATCTTTATGACCACATATATTAAGCCTGTAGATAAGGCAATGGAGCTTTTCTTTTTCTAAAAACCAAGATACTAACCAGGCCATGTTACACACTAAAAATTGTCATCCTGACATTCTGCTATGGGTATGAGCTCATTATTACTCATACTTCCCCCTTTTTCAAGTCTAACATATTAGTTCCTCATGTCAAGCCTTGAAAATCATAAAAAGTTCCTAAAAGTCTCCTAAACTTTGGTGTCGCACTTTCTGGCTATCTTTCCTGCGGTCCTGCACCCAATGTTCATCTATCCTGCGTACATGAATGCACTTTGTCTTTGTTATAGGTGCGGACCCCTGTAAGATTAAAAAGGCGCAAGTAAATCCCAAAAAGCTCAATTAAAGTAAATTCTGGAAGCTTCTAGAATGGATCTTGCGGTGGCAGAACCGCTCTTGTGAGGTGCATGAATCCCTTACCTTATGGAGCTAACCCCTTGATGTGAGGATCTTATCCCTTTGAAGGAGGATTCTATCCCTTCATACTTGGAATAGAAAACCTCCTCTTTTCCACTATAAAAAGAGGCATTGGGTAGCCTCAAAGGGAGTTCAAGCTTTTAGAATATTTGAAGTTAAGTGCTGTTGAGATTTAGACTCAGTTAACTAAGACTTTTGTGAGGAGAGATTGCATACCTCTATTTGTCTTGGTTGGAGGAGTGCAGAGCTTATCAAAGTAAAGGAGACTCCTGCTTCGGACCCCGGAAAGTTCTGTGCAACATCAAGGCTTAGGTTGTAAGGATTTTCTTCTTTTGAAATTAATACAAATATACTCATTTTTCTCAATAAGCTTTCAATCAATGGTTTATTTCATAGATTCCTTGATCACTATGATAAGCATGGTTTATGATGATTTCTATACAGGTGCTATGTAATATTTTTCTTGTTTGTGACTGAAGGTTTACAAGCGAAATTCCTTCAAGCGCGCGAGGGATAACAACAACTTCAAACAAGCACTGGACAAATGGTAAGTCTTTTACACCTATATAGAGCTTTTCATAGATCATATATGCTTAGAGAAAGATTAGTCTATTTGGTTGTTTGTTGCTAGATACTTTTGGTACTAGGGAGATCGGTCTTGTCCGCAAGATGGATTAATCCATACAACAAATTGGCGACTCCACTAGGGAAAGAACTTGTTGTTTTTGGTTCTCTTTTATTTTGATTTGAGGAAACGTTTTTCTTGGTTTTTGATTGATTGACATCTGCCTGGGTAGCTTAGGTTTTCTCTATTTTTGAAAATTTTGAAATATTTGAAGTTTTTCTCTAGTTTTTCCTGGGACCGCACTTTGCCTTGTTTTCACAGTGTGGGCAGTTTCACACTTTTCCTATGTAAACAGTGCGGGACCGCACCTGTGACATCTTGGAGCCTGCGGACCGTGTTAAAGTTTTGAAAAACTTCATATTTCTTTATTTAGTTTATCTTGATTTTGATTTTCAGTTTTTGTTTTCTGCCCAGATTGATGATTGTTCCTGTCAAAATATTTATGTTAATAAATCTCAGCAGTATTGGTGTTTTGATGATTTTCTAGAAGTTTTGCGTTTTGGATTGCTTTTCACTTGGTCTTTGTAGCGATTTGAAGCATTTGACACTTAGAAGTACCTCAGATTACCTTGGTCTTTTTGGTCTTTTTGCTGGATCTGACCTGATTGTGAAATCATCCTTTATTGAGAAATAGAGTTACCTGTTTCTTTGCAAATCTTCGAAAAGAAACTTTGTTATTGGTTTTTGAATTTCATTTTTTATAAAAACATAATTGAGTGTTTTCGATCTGTTTGTTATTCTGGACGAATAGATCCTTAGTTTGCTGAACAACTAAGTAAAACATTCTTCAAAAAAAAATCTTAAAGCTTTTATTCATTTAGATTATTAAAGTTTGTAGTTTTGTGTGCTATTAAACTTTGTAGATCTCGAAATTAGTTTGTAGTTTTGAGTGCTTTTAAAATTTCTAGCTTTCTTTTGAAGGAAAATTGTTTTGTAGCTTCGAGTTTTTGGAAAGTGAAAGGATTTTTATTGTGAGCTTTGATAATTTATTGGAAAAGACAAAAATATTTTCTTTCAAGTATTCTTTATGTTTAAAGAAGGAATTGTTTATCAAAAGAGTTGCATTCTCTAACTTTTCCTTAATTAGAATTTCATTGAAAGAAAACAATCTGATTATCATTTTTAGGTGCATTTTTAGTGTCTTTTGGAAATCGAGTCTTCACACCATCAGAGTTTCATTTCCGCACCCATTGACTTAAGAAACAACTCTTAAAAGTAACGCTTAATTAAAATTCATCTAGTAATCTTTTTATTTTCTAGGGCTCTTATCACCAACATAGCTTAGGCTAGTATCTTGGAGTAGGGAGTAATTAACTCTCCAAGGTAGTAAAAACAAACAAGTAGACAAATCTTGCGGTAGGAAATAAATCCAATTGTAATTTGTATAATCTGGGAAGCTTCTCTTAAAGAAGTCAATCACGAGATCATGTCCGAACCTTTGAGACAATAAATTATGTTTCATTGGGGAAGATAGAAGATTTTGCGTGCATTACAAACGGTAAACCTCGGATTAACCATTGTCGAGGAGCCTGGGGTCACTTGTCGGTAAACCTCGGATTGACCATGTCGAGGAACCTTCAAGGGGATTGAGCTTTGTTACTCTGCCCTTGCGCGTGGGATCGGATCGTAGATTGTTCCCCCAGTTATATTTGTTACTGTTGGTAACCTTAGTGTCCATTATCTTAAGATTATTTCCTAAGGTGACGGTGAAGGAAAGATCTCACTGTACCTGGAACAGACGTCGACTAGACTCACTTGGACTCTCTGGGGGGTTCTCTTCACACGAGATGGTTTTGTGAGGAAACTTGTGCTAGTCTGTTTCATTAAGCAGGTTGTCGGGGTAACTGTTCCAACCGCCCTTTCTGTGTTAAATTTCTACTAAGTTGGATTTCATCACCAACTAGTGTTTTTAGTACGGAAAGTTACTGTTTGTGTGTGGTTTGAACTCTTAGATTTTTAAGCGTGTGATTCAGCTGTTTGTTTCTTTAGAGACTTTAGGTGTTTTCATTGAAATTTTCTTTGTTTGCGTGTGATTAGTTAATCTTTAATCGTGGCGGAATTGCCGAGACAATCCCGGAGACTACAAGGGAAACCCCCTGAATATTCACCAAGTCAGCTTGAAGGGCTTCGTGCTCTGGTATCATCCAGTAGTGGTAGGATTAGATCAACATAAATTGGAATTTCATCCATAATTGTCCATCCTGATCATCAAATACCTACAACATAATGCATTCAAGAACCGATTTCAGTTTCTGAAGTTGCTGGTAGTATTCCTGCTTCTAGTGAACTGGCTGACGAACCTGAAATCTCTGAACCTGAAACTGAACCTTCTGTTTTAGAAACATCCTCAGGATTTATTTCACCAACTTCTAGCGATCTTGGTTCACCTAGGGTAAGAAATATCGTCACTGACGATCTTCCAGCTGGTCTTATTTCCATTGAAGAACTTACTAATCCAGACGAAGATATATCTCTTCCTGACTCCCCTCAATCCTTAAATCTTAGGGAGCGTGAATCTATTTTCTACAGCCCTATTCGAACTAGTGCTTGGTATCTATCTTTAACAAAATTTTTAGAGAATCCGGGTCTTGCTTTTTCTCCACCTCGAGTTCCATTTCATCCTACACCCAGAGGTTACTATCCGCCATCCATTATGGCCGGAGAGTCATCCATATTTTCCCAGACACCAGAATCATTTTTACACGGTGGTCCTTTTGTTCCTTCGGGATATCAGGCTTTGTCTGGTACTTTCTCGGGAGCAGCTCCTCAACCAATCGAACAAGTGTTGTCATCTGGTTTCAATGGTGTTAAAACTGAAACCTAGAACGCAGCGCAAATCTATATGATGTCTGGTAATATTCCGAATCCTCAACCTCAAGGCAGTCAGTTACCGCCTGGAGGGCCAACACAGGGAAATCCGTTACCGCCTGGAGGGCCAACACAGAGAAATCCGTCACCGCCTGGGGGGCAACCTCAAGGTAGTCAGTTACCGCCTGGGGGGAAACCTTCAGGTAGTCAGTTACCGCATGGGGGGCAACCTTCAGGAAGTCAGTTACCACCTGGGGGGCAACCTCAAGGTCAATTTTTCCCAGGACAAACTGTGGAATCATATTATTTTGGGGGACAACCCCAAGGACAGTACACACCTCAAGGGTATCAACCTTCAGGACAGTATATGCCCCAAGGTCAACCCCAAACTCAATATGCTCCTCAGGGTCCTTATCAACCCCAGCTTCAGTACGCGCCTCAGGGTTATCAACCTCAAGATCAGTACCCAATTCAAGGTTTCCAACAGCCTTCTAGTCAGCCATCTATTCAAGGAGCCGGAAATGCACCACTTGCTTATCAACCCTACGTTCAACCAGGTTATGGTCCTTACGTTCAAGCTTCTACGGGACAATACCCCGGAATGAATATGGTGTGGGATCCATCCCAATATCAACAACCTATGCAGCCTAATGTGCAGTTGCCTTATCAGCTTGGACAACCTTTAATCTCTAGTCCAACTCAGCAACCTGTCCAGCCTACTATTCAACCCTCTGCATCTAGTACTGTTCAGCAAGCTGGTCCTAGTTCACCTAAGACTCCGCCTCAAACTGCTGTAACTGCTGCTATGACTATTCAACCTGTAACACCTACTTCTGGAGTATCTGTAACCCCAAGTTTGTCTATCCCTGCATCCGTGCAAATCCCTCAAGTCTCTGTACCCCAGTCAGGATCTTCAGTTCAGACTTCAGTTCAGATGCCTACGGGACAAGCTGGTACGAGTACAGTTGTCACAAGTCAACCACAATTCACGTATCAACCGTACCAGGGACAACCACAATTCGGTCCCTATACACAAAATCCAAACTATCAGTATCAACCGTACCCTGGCTATACTTATCAACAGCCTCAACAACCCCAGTTCGGTCCGGTTAATCCTGGTTTTCCAGGAGGTTATACAATTCCTAATGCAAATCCAATTCCAAGTTATCCTGGATATCCGCCTCCTGGAACTGCTTTGGCTACTCAAGGTTTTCACGACCCTAACCGTCAGTTACCATTTATTGCAACTTTGGATTTACCTGATTTGACGCGCCTTACGAATGATCCAATTTTTTATTATCCGTATTGGCCGCCAATGCCGCATAAGTTGCCCAGTGATATACTGAAATTTGAAGGTAAGTCAGGAGAGGATCCATCAAATCACGTCATGACTTATCACCTTTGGTGTGCGTCTAATTCAATCATTGATGATTCGATTCGCTTACGTCTTTTCCAAAGAACTCTTATTGGTCTTGCAGCCAAATGGTACATTGAGTTACCACGAGGCTCATTTCATAACTTCAGTCAGTTAGCAACTGCCTTCTTGACTCATTTTCAGTTGCCAGTCAGATACGACAATGGCACGGAATTATTAACTTCGCTGAAACAATCCACGTCTACGTATATTTCTGATCATATCCATGAATGGCGACGTAGGAGACGTTTGGTGAAAGTTTATATTCCGGATCAAATTTTGGCGGAATGGTTTGTTAAATCATTGTTACCCAAGATCACTGAAGATGTAGCTAAATCTGGTGTTGTTACTGAAGAGCAAGTAATTTCTCAAGCTCAGTACCTTGACCTCGTTTATACGCAGTCAGGTACTTTACATGAAAAAATCCCAGACCTTTTGAAACAAGGTCAAATAGTTGCTGCTCCTTCAAGGTCTCATGCCACTGACGGTATGATTGGTACAGTCAATACTAAAAGTAAGAAGAAATCTTCAAAGAATTCTTCTCCAATTATAACTTTACCTGATTCTCCGAAAGGAGAATCTTCCCCCGAAGTTTCTGTCGATATTCATGTTGTGGAGACATCTACAGCTAAATCTAAATCTAGTAGTAAAAATAAAGGGAAGAATAAAAACAAAAAGAATTCGAAAGAAAAAACTGATAAAAATGAATCCAATGATGAAAAACGTAAACCACGTTATCCTTGTTACATTTGTGACGAAGATCATTTTACTAAGGAATGCCCACATCGGGCCGAGGTTGCGAAATTCGTCAAAGGTTCACAACCTGCTGTCTTGAAGGATCCCTTTCCGACTCAAGATAGTAAGATGGTTGGTTCTACCTCGACTGCTTCAGAAGAACCAATTTTGATGATGTCTCATGTAAGGATTGCGACGCGATCGCAAGATTATGGTACTAAGAATCCTGTTGATGGTAAAGAAGCAGAATCTTCTAATGCAAATACATCAACTACACCTCCTCCTGTTTCTGGTCCGCTACAGATCGAGAAACCAAATCTAGACTTAATAATCAAACTGCCTGCTAAAGGTGTTCTTCGTAAATTAGCTTTCAATCCACATGCGAGAGCTGCTCAAAATTACAACATTGTTGAAGAATTATCTATTTCCCCTTTAGCAATGTCGGCTTTGGAAGTGCTACAATCATGCCCAACACAGCGTAAATTTCTTTTGTCTGCGATAGGAGCTGTTGATATTCAGGATTCTAATCTTATAATCTTCGATCTAGAAAATAGTACACCTCGCCTACCTCACCAAATGGCTTTCCAGATACCAGTGTTAGTCAAAAACAGACCAATCTATCGGACTGTGATTGATGAGGGAGCTTCAACGTGTATTATGTCGATTCAGTGTTGGAAATCACTTGGTTCTCCTACACTGAACCAATATCCGACGATTCTTAAGGCTTTTGATGGTCAAGGTTTCCACCCTTTTGGTATTTTGCAGGATTTACCCATAGGGGTTGAAGGTAAAATTGTAAATCTAGATGTGGAAGTGGTTGATGCCCCTCTTGATTACAACCTTCTTCTGGGTCATAGTTGGTCTTATGCTATGACTGCTATTGTCTCTTCGGTCTTCCGACTCATAAAATTTCCATATCAAGGAAGGATCATTACAATAGATCAGTTAACTTATTTTTCTTCCGACCCAGCCTCTACAAAAACAATCCAGTATGTTGGTAATGTTGGAAATATGATGCAGAGTGTTTTCCTTGATGGCAACCCACTGAATGAAGATGAAGACATGAGATTGTTGGCATGTGTTGTCCTTGATGGCAATACACCTGATGAAGTTATTCTTGACTTGATGGACTTGGTAAATGATGTAAATCTGATGTGAAATGATGTTAGTTAGCAACATGATGCTGAGTGTTGTCATTGAATGGCAACCCACCTGATGAAGATGATGGCAACTTACTTGATGAAGTTGTGCTTGATAGAATATGTCTTGATGAACCTGTTTAAAGATGAAAATCTGATGTATCTACAGAGAGTACAGAAGGTAATGAAGAAACGAATTCAATATGTGCTAGATCTATGATGAAAAGAGTATGTCTCAAGGCATACGCGGATTTTCCTAGGAGAAGTCGCGTATGCACGCGGTAAAGTACGTGCCAAGTCGCGTATGGGAAAAAGCGCTCATAAAGTGCAAAACCAGGGGTAACCACCATGGTATTGACCCATTGTTTTGGGTAATGATTCGTCTAAATGACCTCGTCCAGGAATACCATCGGAAGTAATGTAGTTTTGGGCTCATGGTATTGTTTTGGCTCATGGTATTGAAAAAGGGGCTCATGGTATTGAAAAAGGGTAAACCTATATAAAGAGAAGAAATTCATTGTACAAATCATAAGCGTGGGTGCAAGATGTCTGAGCTTGAATGAATACTTCTCTGTGAAGTATATCTGTATGGAAAGGGTAAAGGTTTGATGATAGATCTGAATCTATGATGCACTTATGAAGAAATGATGAAGCGGGATTTCTAGATCTGAAATGTACTTGTATTTGCTAGATCTGTTTATGGAGTGATTAGATCTGTGATGAGGCGAACATATGTCTGAAGTAAAGGGTTGAATCTGAACTGAATGTTTGATCTGAAGAAGTATGCAGCTCTGTAATGATTGAAGATCCATACGCTACTTCGCCGCATAGGAAGCGCGTATATACGCGGCTTCGCTGAAGAAAAAGCGCGTATGCGCAGTGAAGTTTATGTACAGATGTATACGCTAGTTTATATGAACGGAAGCGCGTATATACGCGACATCAGAGAAAGGAAAGCGCGTATGCAAACTAGGGTTTGCTGAAGTCTGTGGTAAGAAATGTCTGATCTGTTCTGCTGGTTTACTGATATCTGTCAGTGAGTTATATGTATTTGTTTCATGGTTGACTGTGCTTAAAAGTATGGAAAGGGTCCAGTCTGAAAATATGATGAAACGTGGCCTGCAAGTTGTGTTCTATTGAAGTTGTTGGATCCAGTGTGAAAATTGATGAAACGTGGTCCATAAAGGTGCTGAGGGTTGTAGCCTTCAGTCAGGGGGTTGTAGCTCCCTTCCAGGAGAGGCTGGTAAACGAGATCAGGGGGTCGTAGCTCCCTTCCAGGTGAGGCTGGTAAACGAGAGCAGGGGGTCGTAGCTCCCTTCCAGGAGAGGCTGGTAAACGAGTCAGGGGGTTGGAGCTCCCTTCCAGGAGAGGCTGGTAAACGAGCGCAGGTGGGTGCCTGCGTGCTAGTAGAGTCTGCACTAGCACATATGTTGTAAGATGTTTTCTCTATAATAAAATATTGAAGGCTGAGCAACTGCAGCGGTGGTTTTCTCCCGACTTGGGTTTCCACCTAAAAATCCTGGTGTTCATGTGTGATGTTTTGTGTGATGGTTTATTCTGTTGTTACTACACATGTTTACTGTTAACTTAACATCAGATGATTGAATAGTGCAAGGAACTAAGTTAATAAATATCTGCATATTTAGATATCTGCTAATACGCGAGTTTCATGAAGGATATCCGCGTATATACGCTAGTTTACTGAAGGAAAGTAGCGTATGGGTTTTAAAGAGTGCAAAAGTAAAAAAAGTTTTGAATATGCTGTAAATAATGATTCACCCCCCCTCCCCCTCTCAGTATTTTTCCCAACAATTGGTATCAGAGCAGGTCCTTCTGCAGAAGCTTGATCGCTTGAAGGAGATCCGTCGCAATGGGAAGTCAAGAAGGAGTGATGTCTATAAAGCCACCTCTATTCAATGGAAGCAATCTGATATTCTAGAAGGTACGAACAAAAGCATATCTGCAAAGTCTTGGTGCAGATGTATGGGCAATCGTGGAAGAAGGTTATCAATACCCGGCAAGTATTCCTACTGATGCAGCTGAAAGAAAGAAGTATGAAATCAATGCCAAAGCAGTGAATGTCTTATTGGGAAGCATGTCTGAATCAGGATTTGCTAAAGTGATGCAACTACATTCGGCAAAAGAAATATGGGACAAAATCATTCTAAGCTATGAAGGAGACACAAAGGTAAAAAGTGCAAAACTCCAAACTCTTAGAATTGAATATGAAAATTTGAAGATGCATAGTGATGAAAGTGTTGCCAGTTTCTTTCTTCGTCTAGATGATATTTTAAATCGGATGAGAAATTTGGGTGAAACCATAACCGATACTACTCTGGTGGAAAAAGTCTTAAGATCCTTGACTTCAAAATTTGACTCTAAAGTTTTAGCTATTGAAGAAAGGCAAGATCTGCAAACTCTTACTATTGTTCA
>JAXQQM020071161.1:0-80897 GCA_034641835.2 Pinus albicaulis | reverse complement strand
CCCCAGCAATAGTAACCTGTTTTTCATGTAGATTGTGTTAGTGTCTGCCTTTGAAGCCTTCCTCTAGTGATCAAACATGCTCTTAGAAAGTGATTTTAAGGTGTCAAGGTCAAATTTTGTCATTTCAATGAGTCTTCAAGCAAAATTTGGTCACTAGGAATTAGGTCTAGGGTTTGTTTTCACTCTTTTCAAAGTTGTCCAAATGTTGGTCCATGTCACCATTCAGCTGAGTGTACCATCATTCAGAGGGTTTTCATCATCATTTCAGGTTCCAAAGAGTCATTTTACACCTTGTTCATGCTTCAGTTGTGCCTAGGTAAGGTCCATTTCCCTCTCCTAGGGTTTTGGAGGTAATTTCTCTTGGATGGTCAAATCATTAGAAAAACTTGTATCCTGATGTTCATACACCTTCCCCTATCATTAATGCACCTTATTAAACACTTCCCATCACTGACATCCCCCAAATTCCTCATTTTTGCACAAACCCTAGTTTCTTGCCACAACTTGGCAATTTTCTAGGCTAGGCCTGTGTTTTTCCCTTTTTGACCCCTTCCCCTGACTCAATCTCTGAGATTCCACTTTCCCCTGCTTCCTAACATCCCTCCCTACTTCCAAAAATTTCCCCAAGAATTTATAAGCCCCTTATCCCCTTCATTCGCTTCATTTCGACAAAATCCCTTGTTTCACACATCGGGATAGGTTTCCCTCAAATGATGTTTCAGAGGAATAAAAGATGAATTTTGGAAAATTGAGAGAGGTTTTTGTAAAAAAAATTCCAAGGAAGAAAAACCTCCTTCACTTTTTATACAGGTGTAATGGTTTTGGAGAAATGTCAAGAATATCTTTTCCTGAGGAGAATTGATGCACCTGCAGGAAGTAGTGTTGGGAGATTTGATTTTTGACAGGGTAAATGAACTCCAAATTAAAAAATTCTACTTGGGTTGGAAATTAGACTCCAAAAAATTTCCAACGAGCTATCACATGCCCAATTTGGACACCGGGAAGGCCTCCAAAAGCCTCCTGCAAAATGCACTATGTAGCGCACGGCGCATAGAGCCCCAAGGCTGGAAAACAACAGTTCATCACCCAAATTCTTATCAAGCCACTTCATTTGTCTGCAAGTAAGTTATTTATGCCTACTCAGTGATTCATGGATATGCTATGGAGTTTCGAATGTGAATAAAACAAGTGTTTGATATGGTGAAATGTAAACCCTATATCCATTGCCAAATTCACTCCTTAGGGTTTCGAAAGACATGTTAGTGATATTGTGGGGGTTTCCAGACTTGTGTTATTGACATACATGCTCATGCTCTCTATTATTATTGGTGTCATTGCTTATGGTTTACCATAGCCTCAAGCTCTCTCTCTCCTATTCAAATCATTGTTATCATTGCCATTACCATACCATTGTCACACTGTTATCATTCATGTTATGACATAGTCCCATTTTCACTTGTCCACATCCTCCATTGACATTGTCAAAACACTGCTGTCATTGCTATTATCTTACTATGGTTATTGTCGCATTGTTTCCCATTCTCCATTGACAAACAGAGTCCCGTATCCACTTCTCCCTTGACAAATCTTAACTAGCATTGCAAAGGCTGTACCCTACACTACAATCTTTTCTACTCATTTGTCAAATCCTCTTATAATCAAAGCAGCGACTGTTTTTCATGCAAACCCATTTGACAGTACCTTTATCATTATGGTTTTCCTATAGCACCTTGATACACATGTGACATATTTGGGTTTTGAGCATACACTGAAATTTTGTCTTCACTACACCTACATCAGCATATATTTGTCAGACATATTGTTTTCAGCAGCATGTCAGAGTCAAATTCATCATATGAGCAAGGATATGAGCAGGACAACGACTCAACCGTTGAGATTGATGTACTGAGATGAAGCATAGCAGTGCACCAGTAGTGGTAACATATCAGAGAGGCCACAGAGTTTTTTTTGCAGCATCACGACGAGTACTATCTCCACCAGGGGTGGAAGGGGTCTCGTTGACTTCATCAGCAGCACAAGTACTATCTCCACATGGCGTGGAAGGGGTCTCGCCTTCTACATCAGCGCAGGTACATTCATAGGTTTAGGACAGAGACAATGACATGTTCCTTCATATGAAAAATCATTATTGGGCTCGTAATCACGTCTGTCGAGCTAAAATGAAGATCCTGAAGGCAAGGTTGAGCAAAGCACTAAAACGGCGAAAGAGGCCTGATCCACTTCGGATTTTGGCCGAGGCTTCATTGGCTGGGAATGATACATGATGGAGGGTCTTTGCTCCGAATTTGAGCAAATTTGAAGAAGTTTTTGTCATTTTCGAAAATTTTGGTCTCAAAACAGAATTTTCAGCCCAACGCGTAGCGCGTCGACACGCTCGCTTATGATTGGGACACTTGCTGGAGGAAAAATTTATATTTTTGGGTTTTTCATGGTAAGTTATGCATGCTCCAGTATGGCCAAAGCATTTCATCAAGTTCTGGATGATCAAAAGGGCAAAAAACACCATGAAAATCACCTTTCTGCCACCTTTTGCACCAGCAGGAAGTACTTCTGGGAGAATGAATTTTTGGGAGGGGAAAATGAGCTCCAAATTGAAAAATTACACTTGGTTTGGATAGCCAACATCCAGGGCTTTCCAACGAGCTATCATGAGCTCGATTTGGACTCCGGGAAGTGCCCCAAAAGCAGGCTGAAAGGCGCGCTATGCATAGAGCTCAGGCGCGCTACGCATAGAGAAAATTGGCTAATTTTTTATCTTTAGCTTCCGAATTGCGACCGGTTGGACCGATTTTGATCGTGGATGTAATTTTGAGTTATATTGATGTAATTTTGTGGTTGTAATGTAACTTTGACTCACTCTTACTGCCTATTCTAAAATGTTACTCACAAAAAAGTGAAAATCGAGTAAATGAATCAGTTTCCTTCCTTTTAGAGGCAAGTTGTTTGGTTGCCTATATTCTAGCTCCTTGTTTAGAATTAGTTGGAACTGCTCCTAGAAGGAGGAATTCGACCCCTAGAGGTGTGGGAAGGGGTTAGGATAGTATATATGATGTATTTTCTCAATCATTTTCAAAGGTTGGACAGGTTGGACTCTTGGGAAAAGTTTGGCACACTATTGTACATATTTTTTCACATTTGGCTAAGGAAAGATCAGAGGTTTTGCAGCACCTGTTGGGATTCTTGTGGCTTTCTGTTCTTGATGGTGTTTTCTCTTAGTTTATTGTAAGTTCTTTCATGTTTGATGTATGCCATTACCTTCATATGCTTCTGAAACTAAATGAATGAGTAAATGAGGTAGAATCCATTGATTTCAGTGCTCTGCCTTTGAATTTGTTTAGTTTTACATGTTTTCGCCTGTTTGGAGAGGATTCATGTTCTCCCTTTCCCTCTTCAGCTCCTTGTTACTCTGACCATCCCGCCCAACAGTCAAAATCATCGTACTACGCCTACCTTGCCCCAACTCGACTTCTGCAAAGATCTGGCCTTATCCCCGGACCCAAAATTGTTTTTTCCCATTTTTCAACAAAAACCCAAAAAATCAAAATCAAAAATTTCTATCTCTTTACTAGCCTAAAATCAGTATTCATTGTTCATTATAAGTCATCTCAGCCCCTCTGAAAACCTTTTGCTGAGATAGACCCGGAGAGAGCCCTCTCCTGTCCTCGTAGGGCTAGCTACGAGGCTGAGCGTGGTTTGATGTAGCCTTGAGTTTTACCTTATTTCAGCCTAAGGTAGATTTGAGCGCTAACATAGTTGGCGACCATACTGGGGAAGAAAATGGTTTGCTTGTTGGTGTTATTTGTTTTATAAGCTAGAGCCAGGTACGAAATCCATGAGTAACCCTTCGAGCGCTCTTGCTGCTGCAGTGCATAGTGGATCAACGCTACTTCGGTCGATCTCTAGGTCTAGCATCATAATCGTAACGCCTTGTCTTGCCCCCAGTACATGTATCAAGTTCAGATCTGATGGTTGATGGTGGAAAACAATCAGACATCAAAAGGCTGAAATCATTCACCTGGTGACTCCAACTCAATGTAGAGACTCCACTGGAGGACTAACTCTTTCTCTGAGAAAATGGAAGGATCTTACACAAAGTTCAGGTATCCAAAGTGGAATGGTATTCGGGATCTAGTCTGCTTTCTTGTAAACTATTTCTTTGCTGTTCTTGAACACATCACGAAGAGTTATTAAATTTGTTGTATTGTATTAAGGTAGTCAAAAATGTTTACTCGACCCATTCAAAAAGTGTAAATCTTTGGGTTTCCCTTTGATCCGTCTCCTACATAACTTTTCCCACATCTTATGTTGACTCTTCGGAAGTGATGAGCAGAAAATCAGGCGATCCTGCTGACTCTTGTACACTGCCTTGTAAAATTCCGGATAGGTATAAACCTCTTGTTTTACCTTCTGTTCTCCATGCTTTCCCTGCAAATTATGACCTATATCTACCAAGATTTGATGGTGAAAGCGACAATGTCAACGCTGAGCAACATGTGCAGAATGTTGAGACTTTTCTAGATTTTTTCGAAGTTGATGAAGAAGATGTTAGTATTAGGATTTTTTCTCTTTCTTTGCAAGGTCAAGTAAAGAGTTGGTTCAAAGCCCTGCTTGATGCGAGCATCACTGATTTCCAGTAGTTTGTTAAAGTTTTCCTTGACAGGTGGATGATTGGACAGAACCCTTTCTTGATTTTAGATGAGTATGCCCAGCTGAAGAGACAGTCAGGAGAGACATTACAACAGTTTTCTGCTAGATTTAATCAAGTATATTTTTCGATACCAACTGATATAAGACCTTCTCCTAGATCTGCTCTCTTGCACTACCCGGGTGCCTTTGATCTGGAAATGGAGTTTTAGCTGAGAGAAAAGAATATTGCAACACTTCACGAGATGTGAGAACAAGGCGATGAATGTGAAGGCTCATTTCAACGATGGGAGGGCAAGGTTGAAGGAAGAAGAAAAATAAGAATGTTTGAAGGCGACACTTTCGAGAGGAAAATCTTGATCTTTGCGTAAACGCAGTAGAAGAACTATGCGGGAAAATGACTACAAAAAATGAAAATGACATTCAAGAACAAGCGCTTGTCCCAAAACATTTTGTTTCTTATCCCGGTTGTCATCTTGATTGTTTTATAGATCATTGTGAAGAAAGAAGGCATTGGTATGACATGTGCTTGATGATGTGTTGTATATTGAATTTGCCTCAGGTTGATCGGTATGATGATGATTGTGTTCTTGAAAACAGAAGCTAATCTTGCAGACGAATCAGTAGCTAGTTTGTGCGAGGAGGAAGTTCACTTTCAGCAGCTTGAGTACAGTGATCAACCGATGCATATCAGCTATGAAAATGATGAGGAAAGTGCAGCAAATTTTGAAGTGAAGGACCTTTGCCTTTTTGTTTTGACTCGTTTCAGTTCATCAGAGACAATTTCCATGCAATCATAAATCAACTGCCAACAAGCCTTGATCTGGACCATCTTGAGGGTAATGAAAACCTTGTTCAAGATTTCTCATATTCAGATTTTCAATCTCCGAGTGCCATTGATTTTCAAGTTGCAGATGAGGAAATGGAAGCTGGTACATGTGATCAAATGATACAAGGTGACTCCGTACCATTTTGTTTTGAATCATTTCGGTTTTTGAAGGAGTCGAATTGCATAGTAAATCTTCAAAGGAGCGACATGAAAATCGGCAATCTCCTCGGTGCTAATGTTGAGGGATGAGACGGATAGCAGTTCTTGATCAACTTTGAAGCATCGGATTTGTGACCACAAATGAAATTGAAATTCGATTCTGAGATAAAAGGTATTGAAGATAGAAATACATGATTTGATGATACGGGGGAATTCTGCCCTTTTGTTTCGAAGCATTTTCGATTTATAAGGCAGAATCTTCGTAAATCTCTCAAGAAAAAGATGAAAAGCCAGTAGGATGTCAGACAGTCTCAATGGATACATCGCAGCAGTCTTCTCAAGTTTTTGATGATCCTATTGCTCGTGTGTTGGATGATGTTTGCTATAAAAATTCTACTCCATTAGCTAATATTGCTGGAAAAGAATGTTGATGATAATATTATTCAAAGGTCACCTTCATTCTCTTGTTTAACAGATTTTTCATTACAAAGCCCTCATCAAGGTTTGTAGTCATATGAGGAGATTGATGAAGGAGACTTTGATGCATGCAGAATCGACAACGAGTTTGGTTATTCATGATTTCGGGATCCTTTTGTGACTTAACACCGTCACCAAAGAAAAGCACCACGAGATGTGGGGAAAGAAGTTTAAGATCAAGGTATGGAGATTATACCGGACCGGAGGCTATGTTTATGTAGAAGATCCTTTCGCGGTATTCTTGCAGGTCATCCGGTGAATTCATGCTCATTATTTAGCTCGACGATCCCTTGATTCAATATTTCATGGTGCCCTTTGATGAATTGTTCCGTTGTCCATAGCAACCTTGCAGGAGAATTAAGATAGCGATGACATGCTTTCATGGATTTGCATGGGCATTTATTCACTTGATCAGGTGATGAATGAAATTGTTAGAGTAGGTTTTGATGAATAAGCTCTAATTTGAGCATCATTTCCAGTTTTTCGGTTGTGTTTAAGTATCAAGTCAGTTTTTAGTTGAGTGAGAGTCAGTTTGTGATGTCAAGTCGTAAGTTTTCAGTCATGCATTTCATCTTGAGTTTTTGACTCCATTGCCCAATGGATGAAGGCACTTGTCTGCTCTCCCAAATTTGTCGTTCTTGGCACCTCCAAGGAGCTACCATCCCCATTGGAGCCAATGCTAGTGTCAGTCTTTGCAGCCTTCCTCCAATGATCAAACATGCTCTTACAAAGTGATTTTAAGGTGTCAGGGTCAAATTTTTTCATTTCAGTGAGTCTTCAAGCAAAATTTGGTCACTACGTATTAGGTCTAGGGTTTGCTAAGACTCCTTTCAAAGTTGTCCAAATTTCGGTCCATGTCACAATTCGGCCCCAGTTGTACCATCATTACGGTTTTGATCATCATGTGATTCCAAGAAGTCATTTTACCACCTTGTTCATGCTTGATTGTGCCTAGGTAAGGTCCATTCCTACTCACAGGGTTTTGAAGGAAATTTCTCTTAGATGGTCAAATCATTATGAAAGCACTTCTCTACAAGTGTTCTTCACCTTCCCCTATCATTAATGTACCTTATTAAGCTTACTTCCCATCAACGAGATTCCCCAAATTCCTCATTTTTGCACAAACCCTAGTTTCTTGCCACAACTTGGCAATTTTCTAGGCTAGGCCTGTGTTTTGCCCTTTTGGACCCCTTCCCCTCACTCAATATCTGAGATTACACTTTTCCCTACTTCCTAACATACCTCCCTACTTCCCACAATTTCGCCAAGAATTTAGAAGCCCCTTATCCCCCTCATTTCGCTTCATTTCGACAAAATCCCTTGTTTCACACATCGGGATAAGTTTCACTCAAAAGATGTTTCAGAGAAATAAAAGATGAATTTTGGAAACCTGAGAGAGGTTTTTGTCCAAAACATGCCAAGGAAGAAAAACCTCACCACGTTTTACACGGATAATGCGTATTAATAGAAATGTCGGAAAATACCGTGAATCGGGGAGAATTGATACTGCGAGTAATGTTGGGAGATTTTCTTTTGACAGGTTAAATGAACTCCAAGTGAGAAATTCAGATTGTAATTGGAAAGTACTTTGTAAAGCTTTCCAACGACTATCAAACGCTAATTTGTGGACACCGGGAGAGGCCTCCAAAAATCCTCTTTGAAAAAAAATACGCTATTTATGTGTGGCTGTCAAAACCCCAAAGTTTTGGAAAACAACAGTTCATCACCCAAATTTGTGCCAAATCACTTCATTTGCCTGCAAGTAAGTTATTCAAGCTTTTTTTATTGATTCATGGATATGCTATGGAGTTTCAAATGTGAAGAAAACAAGTGTTTGATATGGTGAAATGTAAACCCTATATCCATTGTCAAATTCACTCCTTAGGGTTTCGAAAGACATGTTAGTGATATTGTGGGGGTTTCCAGACTTGTGTTATTGACATATATGCTCATGCTCTCTATTATTATTGGTGTCATTGCTTATGGTTTACCATAGCCTCAAGCTCTCTCTCTCCTATTAAAATCATTGTACCATACCATTGTCACACTGTTATCATTTTTGTTATAACACCATCCCATATTCACTATTCCCCATTCTCCATTGACAAAGCCTAATTTTCATTGCAAGGGCTGTTCTTTGTCCTACACTACATTACACTCCTTCCTATTCACTTGTCAAATCCCCATGTAGTCAAGGAGTGGCTATTTTCCATTCAAACTCATTTGACAGTACCTTTAGCATTGTGGTTTTCCTATAGCACCTTGATACACATGTGACACATTTGGGATTAGAGCATACACTGAAACTCTTGTTTTCACCATACCTACATCAGCATATATTTTTCAGACATATTGTTTTCAGCAGCATGTCAGAGTGATTCGGTTTATGAGCGAAGTGCAAAAGGTAAGATTCTGACAAAGGTTAATGTGTCAAGAATCTCATAAGTAAAACAATTACATATCGGAAGAGGCGCTAGGCCTTGTTTGCTGACATCACAACAGTACTATCTTCGCCGGGGTGGGAAGGAGTCTCGTTAATTTCATCGACGACGCAAGTAATATTCCACATGAAGTGGAAGGGTCTCACCTTCTACATGCGGTACATTCACGATTCGGGATACAGGAACAAAGACATGTTCCGTCATATGAAAAATCATTATTGGGCCCATAATCACGTTTGCAAAGCTAAAATGAAGATCCTGAAGGCAAGGTTGAGCAAAGCACTAAAACAGCGAAAGAGGCCTGATCCACTCCGTATTTTGGTCGAGGCTTCATTGGCTGAGCATAAGGCATGATGGGGGATCTTCGCTCAAAATTTCAGCAAATTTGGAGAATTTTTTGTCATTTTGGAAAATTTTGGTCTCAAAACAGGTTTTTCCGCCCAACGCGTAGCGCGTCACGACCCGCGCTTATGATTGGGACACTTGCTGGAGGAAAACTTTGTATTTTGGATTTTTCATGGTAATTTATGCATGCTCAGAAATGGCCGAAGCATTTCATCAAGTTCTGGATGATCAAAAGGGCCAAAAACACCATGAAAATCACCTTTTTGCCACCTTTGGCACCAGCAGGAAGTACTTGTGGGAAAATGAAGTTTTGGAGGGGTAAATGAGCTCCAAATTGGGAAATTCCACTTGGGTTAGATAGCAGACATCTAGGGCTTTCCAAAAAGCTATCATGAGCTTGATTTTGATGCCATGAAGTTCCCCAAAAATAGGCTGAAAGGCGCGCGACGCATAGAGCTCAGGCGCGCGGCGCATAGAGATTTTTGGTCAATTTTTCATCTTCCAGCTCAGAATTTCGGCTAGTTGGACCAGTTTTGATTGTGGATGTAATTTTTGAGTTACCTTGATGTAATTTTGTGGTTGTAATGTAATTTTGACTCACTTTTACCTATTCTAGATGATTCACTCACAAAAAAGTGAAAATCAAGTAAATGAATCAGTTTCCTTCCTTTTAGAGGCAAGTTGTTTGGCTACCTAGTTTTTAGCTCCTTGTTTAGAATTGGTTGAAACAGCCCCTAGAAGGATGAGCTCGACCCCTAGAGGCATGGGAAGGGGTTAGGATGGTCTATATGATGTAATTTCTCAATCATTTTCAAAGGTTGGACAGGTTGGACTCTTGGAAAAATTTTGGCACACTATTGTACATATTTTTCATATTTTGGCTAAGGAAAGATCGAAGGTTTTGCAGCACCTATTGGGATTCTTGTGGCTTTCAGTTCTTGATGGTGTTTTATCTCAATTTATTGTAAGTTCTTTCATGTTTGATGTATGCCATTCCCTTCTTATGCTTCTGAAACTAAATGAATGAGTAAATGAGGTTGAATCCATTGTTTCAGTGCTCTGCCTTTACATTTATTTAGTTTTACATGTTTTCGCCTATTTGGAGAGGATCCATGTTCTCCCTTGCCCTCTTCAGCTCCTTGTCATTCTGATCCATCCATACACCTGATCAAAAGAATCAAGACTACTGCCTACCTCGCCGCAACTCGAATTCTGCAAAAATCTGGCCTTATCCCCGGACCCAAAATTGTTTTTCCCATTTTTTCAACAAAAACCCAAAAAATTCAAAATCAAACTTTCCTATCTCTTTACTAGCCTAAAATCAATATTCATTATAAGTCATCTCAACCCCTTGGAAGACCTTTTTCCGAGATAGACCCAGAGAGAGCCCTCTCCTATCCTCGTAGGGCTAGCTACGAGGCTGAGCGTGGTTTGATGTAGCCTTGAGTTTTACCTTATTTCAGCCTAAGGTAGATTTGAGCGCTAACAGATTGATGATGAATAGTCTTGTCAACTTTGAGTGATTTTGGACTTGTTGCACTCTCTTACAGAACTCAAAGTAGCCCTGATGTTTAAAATAAGACATAGTGAGAGGAGAGGCCATGAGTTCTCTTGTAGTGATGGGCTCAAACTTGTTTATTTCCTCCTTTATGATCATTTCTTCTTGGCCTTTGTGCCTCACCAACAATGTAGCTATCTTTGTTGCTTCGACATCTCTAAACTCTCGACTTGTAAACCCTAGGGTACAAGTGAAAGGAGATGAGGGGAAGGGGGATGAGATGGATAAGCAAGGTGAAGGGAATGAGTGAAGGGAGAAAACTAAATCAATGAAATCACCATGTCTATGAATGATATTTTGTTTAGGAGGATGAAACAAGTGTATAGATAGTGATCGGAAACTTGTAATTAGGGTTTCACTTTAATGCATTCAAGAATCACCAAATATCTTAGAAATGGAGTTATGATATGTACTAGTTTGCTTAGAAATGCTTGGAGGACTTTTGGATAAACTTGGAAGTGTTTTGAACTTGTTTGGATTGCTAGAACACTCAACAATCTTCCTATCTAGGCACGCAACGCCAACGTGACGAGCGTGCAACGCTTTTAAAATTCGCAACGCCTTCACAAAATACATGACAATCTTCGGCAAGGGCACAACGCCAAGGTACGAGTAGCCTTAACAGGGTGCTTAAACGCACAACGCCGGTGCAAAATGTGCGGTGCCAAGAAATTTGGCCCAATTTCGCTTCAAAAACTCACAAAATTTTCTTTGTTGAATGCTTCTTACACTTTGAGAAAACAATAAGCTCTTTGGAAATGTTTGATGAGATTTATAGGCATGTGGATTTAATTTAACTTGAAAAATCTAATTTCTAATTGTTGAAGTCTTTTTTCCTTTATCTTTGATACTCTTTGACACTTTTGGCATTGCGGGGTTTGAAGTCATGGAGTTGGCTTCTCTTTTGCTCACTTTGAGGCTTGAAATAATGGCTTTGATAGCTTTGGGATTTAATTATTACATATAGCTGACATAAAATTACATTTGAAAAAAACAAAAATAAATTACATAAGTGACTTTTATATCAAAATGGCATTTTCATAGTCTTCAAATTGAAAATAGAACCTTTGAAGTAAAATGATACCATCATGATAATCTTGTTCAATCCCTCTCATATATGTGCTAACATCATTGGAATGAAAGAGTGACCTTGAAAAGATGAAAAAACCTAATTACCTAATGGGACTACTTTTTGGGCCTAATTTTTGGTGAGATTTTGACTTAAAAACTTTCGAGTGAAAAGAGCATTTCCATAAGTGCAATTATGCTCAAGGGGACATGGGAATGAGTCGAAAAATATGAATCTTGGAGAGAGTGGTGTTTATTGACAAGGGAAAAACCACTAGCGGAACAATTTTTAATTCATGAGCTAATGGAATGATGAAAACTTTATTCATTATGAGACACCTAAGATGTGCATGCAAATGTGTTTTGATCCCTGGTGGAAATATGCAAAAATGCGACACTAACACACCCTACTCCGGAGATTGAAGAAGTAAAAGTTACAACACTCCAAAGCTCTTTACGAGATCAATATCCAAACCTCTACTCGACATATACCTATTATACCACGACCACATCTTTCTCATAACTTGCCTCCTATGCTCCATTGGCTCTACCCTCCAAGTATTGAATGACATGCGCGGAATTATTTAAATATGCTGCCTTGGTTCAACGGGGAAGATATTACTTACGCGCGGGGAACATATTGAAAAATTTCGCGCCTTTGCTAAGAATGTGAATGTAGAGCACTTAGATGTGGTGTTGAGGCTTTTCATCAATTCTTGGATGGAGAGTCTCAAAAATTAGTTCAAGTCTCTAGGCGATAACACGGTCACCACTTGGGGAAGAAATGGAGAATTTCTTCACACTAAAATGGGGATAAAAGAGGGATCATGGATACGTTCGACGAGTTCAACGCTCTTAAAAAGAGACACAATGAGATCATAACGAGAATTTATAAAGAGGTTCAATAATCTCTATAATAATCTCCCTGTAAGATAAATCCTCCCCAGCCGATTTGCTAAGGTGGTCATAGCGGGAGCTTTCGAACCAAATTTTGGGTTCACCTAAGAGAAATAAAATCCACATCTACGGATTAGATCTATGAGGCGATGCATTGGAGGTAGAAACAAAATTTACTTCTGCGGTAAATTCAAAGGGAAGACGGAGCATGAAGCGAGAAGAAAGACGAGAGGAGGCTTCTACTACTAATCGGAGAGGGAATCACGAGGAGTATAGAATTGAAGAAATGAATAAGATGATCAAGAACCTCCCAAATAAGGCGAAAAGTTTAAGTTTGAATTGGAGGCAAGAATTCCCCTCTCATTCCAAAAAATGATTCCCAACCGTGGGTTTAATCCCCAATATTGGAAGGCCCCTCTATAGCTACGCAACGTGAAAGGAAGGAGAATAGAAACATCATGTCCAACCTCCTTTTTACTTGGAAGGAGAGCTGGAGGAACGGTAGAAGTCATAGACAACCGATAGAATAAATTCCTCACTTACTCACGATGATGAGGAAGGTGAACTCACCCTACAGGGGAGCAAGAAGAGAAGGAAGTCAATTCGGAAGACCAAGATATTGACAATTCACCTTGCGAGGTAGTTCATGGATTTCATCAGAGCTCAACTCCAAAAGAAGTATGATCTTAGGTCCTCTAGGAAGAGAACCCAAGTGCAAGAACAAAATGAAGATTCAATATCAATAGAAAAGACCCCTCCTAGTTACGCAATAAGGGGAAAAAGCAGTTAGAAGAGTATGCCCCTCATAAAGTCGTTGCATCCAGTTCCATGAAACAAGCCTTTGATCCTCCCAAAAAATGAGAAATAACCATATGTACCTTTGAACTGTTGACCCTCCTAAAGAACGAGTTCAAGGAAACCCACTTTGTAGAAAAGGGCCCATGTCCTTTAATCTCAGCGAGAAAATTAGAGAAGGTTAAGATCCGGTCCCATTGATTGAGCTCTGAAATAGCCTTCATACAAAGCTCGAGGTGTCTCAGTTCATGAAACCCATCGGGTAAACCCACTACACAGCGGCCCTCAATCTCCAAGAAGAACAACCCATGGTAGTTTTTGGACCTCATGTAGAAGAATAGGACTCAGCACTCCCCATTCTATGTGACTCTAAGTGAAGCTTATTGTTTCACGGTGCATGCTAGATTCTAGGGCTTCAAATAACATGTTCTTATCATCGTCATGGAGCAATTGGAGTTGTAATTCTAAAGGCCTTGTAAAGACTTGTATTCTTTTGATTCAAATAGGGTGAAGTGCTTGGGTATGATAAAATATACGGTAGTAAACTTAGCCTATATTTTGGCCAAAAGTGTGGTAATGGGATTGACATGTTGATATCCCATCTCGGTTTGGAATGTTGTTTTCGAGATCCAGGGAGTTCCATGATTGGAGGATCAATCAAACTTGACCTCACCTACACCACTATTCCGGTGTTCGGTGGGGAGGAAGAAGATTATACCATGAATCTAGGTTTGTGAATATGGTCACCAAAGATGATTGTTCTACAAATTCTTCGGTATGTGGTAAAGAGAATTGAGTTCTATTTTCTTATGCTCGAGGAGGATGAAAATATCCTGCAAGAAACGGAGTTTTTCATCTTACCTTTGAAGGATCCTATGAAGCGGAGAGGAAAACAAAATTTGGACCTTGCGGTTTGATGGGGCTTATTCATGAGAAGGAAACGGGGTCGGGGGGTGCTCTTGATATCACCATAAGGTTGCTTAATTCACCTCTCCTTTAGCGAATTTGAAGCCACAAACAATATGGGTGAGTATGAAGCCACAACTATTGGGATTACGGACAACACGAAACATGAACATACGAACCTCAAGGTGTTTGGAGACTCGAGCTTGTAGTGAGGCAAGTTAGGAGCCAATGCCAAATTAAACATCCGCGGCTCGGAAGCATAGGAATGAGGTATGGGATTTGGTTGAGAAATTCTTTTTTGTTTTTTAATATTTATTTCATGCGAGGGATAAGAACAAAATGGCGGATTCACTAGGTACATTGAGTTTGCTAGTAATTTACGCTTTGTGAGAATCCTTGCTCGGATATGGGGTTGAAGTGTGATATCGCCCCTCTATTCCGGACAATGCAAAGCATTGGAAAGTCTTCGAGGATGAAGATAAGGTCAAGCATTTTATGGAAATGGTGGGGCGAGTTCTCAAATTTGGTGATCGACTCGATCCGCAGAGGATGACGGTGAAGAGCCCAAAAAGCAGGATGGGAAGGGCACTGTGAACACTAGTGTTTTAAAATTAAAAGGAAATGTCATTTCCGGGGTCTTGTGCCATTGGGTAGTACATTTTTGATAAAAATGATATCCCGGTGAACCCCGACAAGGCGACCCTTGACGAGTACATCGGGGGATGTGAATATTGGGACGGAAGAGCCGAAGGTGGTGAATCTATCAAAAGGGGTCCACGAAGAATACCAAGATCAATAGCTCGGGATATTTCAATCTACAAAGATGTCTTCGCTTGGTCATACCAAGATGCGAAGACTTTTGACATTGACATTATACAACACAAGATACCACTCAAAAGAAGATGCTAAGCTTTATAAGTAGAAGTACAGAGACGAATCAATAATCTTCTTCTCCCGGCTATTGAAAAGGAGATAAAGAAGTTGTTGCGAGCCAAGATTATCCCTTCTAAGGTACTCTAAATGGGTGGCGAACACGGTACCCATAAGGAAGAAGAACAACGAAATCGAGGCTCTATGTGGATTTTCGTAATATGAGCAGAGCTTCACTCAAATACAACTATCCATCTGAAGATGGATCACATCATGCAAAATGTGGTGGGATCCTCCCGCATTTCCATGATGGATGTCTTCTAGGGATATGAAAATCGGTGGCGGTGCTCCCAGAAAACCAAAAGAAGACAATGTTCACTACGCCTGGGGAACCTTCATGTACACCCGAATGCCTTTCAACCTAATAAATGCCGATGCCACATTCCAACGTGCTATGGACATCACTTTCATAGGAGGAAGCTGAGGATAAGTTTTTTGTGATTTACACCGGGCGACATCCAAGTCTTATCTAAGAGTGACACTATATATAGAGCATCTTCGACAAACCTTTGACGAAGTGGCCCGAATTATGGCTTGTCTCTAAACCCCCGAAAAATCCATGTTTTCCTTGGAAGAAGGAAATTTCTTGGGAGCACATAGTGACTATGGTGGGAGTGAATATCGACCACGACGGTAGAGGTGATAAATGGCATTCCCCCTACCAAGAAACAAAAATGAAGTACGAGGTATTCCTAGGTAGAATAAACTTCCTTGGAAGAGGTTTATCCCAAACTATGTCGAGATCTTTACGGAACATCACCGAAATCTTTTGAAGAAGAATAGTGAAGTGAAATGGACTCTTGAATCCGGGGGATTATTTCAACGGAATCAAGTAGGAATTTACGGAAAGCTCCGGTCTTTGGCGGGTCAGTTATGAAATCCATTCATGATTTTTTATTTCGCCTCTCCTCACACAATAGATGCAATACTTTTTCAGAAAAATGATGAAGGGCATGAACAACCTATTTCATTCTTGACCAAGTCACAACGAGACCATAGGAATGGAAATATAATTTCTGGAGAAATAAGCTTACGCTTAGGTCAAATAGCTAAAGAATTAGAAGATTGTATGTGTTACAATCATCCATAGCGCTTACGTGCCTTGCGGCGGTGAAATACATTCTAGTGCGGGGCGGCAGGTGAAGGGAAGAGGGGGAAAATGGACAACTAAGATTCAAGATTATGAGATGGAGATAAAACCTATCAAACTCATCGAAGACCCAAGAGTGGAAAAAGTGCAATACTGAATCCAAATGTCCAAGCTCAGGATAAATATATACCTGTGTGAGGAGGAGAAGCATAGGAGTATACGGGTGCACATTAGGGCATATAATCTTCCATCCAAAAGACACATGTGAAGTACCTTCTATCCTCATGGTATAAATATATATTGGAATATATTTTAACACTTAGATGCCCTCCTAACTATGACAAGACCGTCTGCACCTTGAGGCCCAAGGGTCTCAAAAGTACATCGTGGAAAATGGGTGATTGTATTGGGGAAGGACCCAGAAACGTAGATCCTATTATTGTGTTTAAT
Source organism: Pinus albicaulis (assembly GCA_034641835.2). NCBI lineage: Eukaryota > Viridiplantae > Streptophyta > Pinopsida > Pinales > Pinaceae > Pinus > Pinus albicaulis. The sequence continues at coordinate 64,287 of JAXQQM020071161.1, read as the reverse complement.
AGAGAAAGAAGTTGAGTAGTGATGACGAGTTCCACGAAGGGATATGTGGTGGGAATTATAATGGCGATCACTTGCCTGAGATCCCGAGGGCATGTTTCTTTTGGCCTAGGCTTTGTTTGGTGATGTACATGCTACGTCCGGAGCTGTGAGAAGTGTTGCAAAGTTTAAGCAAAGGTATTCACCTCTCCCATTGATCCCGGTACATGTTGAAGAACCTTTCAAATGGTGAGGAAGCGAGCTTTATAGGAAATATTCACTAGACTTCTAGCAATCAACATCGATGGATCCTCCTTTGCCACATATTACTTCACTAAGTGGGTTGAATTCATGCACCGGAATGCCACCAGGTGGGGTAGTGATCAGGATTCTTGGGGAACATAATATATAGGTTTTGGATGCCACACTTTAAAATCATCCGCCAAACAATGCCGGAGCTTTCAAATCAGCCAAGTTCATGAAATTATATCAACACTATAATATCATTCTAGGACACTCACGCATATTACCCACGGGGGAATGAGTTGGCAAAGTCATGCAACAAGACACTAGTTGGGATCTGAAAAATACCATCGGTGAAAACCAAAAGAATTGGGACTCCCGACTAAATTTTGCACTCACGGGAAAAATCACTTCACCACTAAAATATCCTGAAGTCCCCTTATGGTAGTGTATGGTAGGCACGCAATCTTCCCTATTCGGCTTGCATTACCCATGGCACGATTTTTACAATAAAGCGAGGAAAAAGAACCAAATGACCTCGTCGGGAAGATAAGAATTAGTTGGTGGGCTTGAATGAAACATGGAAGCGAGTAAACCTCGGGTTAATAGAGTACCGGGAAAATATGAAAGGCTTATTTGATTAAAGAGCTAAGGACAAGGAAATCCAAGTAGGGGGATTTGGTGTTGCGATGGGATGTCGGGCGGTCGGACAAAGAAACATGGGAAGTTCAACACCTACTGGTTTTGGTCCATTCGGGGTGGCGGTCAAAGGAAATAATGCTTTTTGCAGCGGAGAACTTAGGAGGAGACATACTTGAGGCACCCATAAATGGGCAGGTTCCCCAAGTTCTGTTCCATCAGCGACGCGGGTTAATCCCGACCCACTATATATCATTCCTTTATCATCTCCATTTTTTTACTTCCTTGTTTTCATCTTCCATTTCATCTTCCATATCATCTTCGATTTCATCTTCCGTTTTGCACCCATTTGACTATTGGTATAAGGTACATCACAATAAATATGAATTTGCAACTCCATTTTTCCCAATAAAGCATAGGCATTCGGGTACGCGAGTTCTCAACGCACTTACAACGACACGTTGCCCCCATGTGGAGCCAATGTTGGCCTATGACCGCACTCAACATGGAGAAGTGATCCCTATAAGGAAATCACGGGCGAGAGGTGTAAATTTTTAAGGAAAGGCCAGAAATTCGAAGCACGGGTCGGCCAGAAAACCCCGCCGATCAAAGAGAAAAGTGTTGCGGTCGAGTATTATGATCCAAGTTGTGTTAATTTTTTGCATCCCATAAGCCGTTACATATACTATATATATTACATATAATATGTGTAATATAATTTACCGCTCTAAACAAGTTAATGTAATCGCACTTCTCTCCCTGCAAATTATAGCACCCTCCACTTTTCCACAACTAAACTCTCCCGCTTGTCGAAGCTGACGATCCCAATTTCATCCTTCCATGTCACCTTCTCTTCACCACTCTCTGCCCATCACAAAACTTAATTCTTTATTATTTGCTCCCATATAAAAATTACGATTTTGAGTAGCCCCCCGTCATTTCATTCCCCACTCACCACACGTGGCTCCCATTGTTTAACTTCTACCTTCCCTTTGCTCACATATAAAACCTGCAATTTGCGATGCAACGCGGCGGTCCCACCTCCATCCTTCCCGTCAAATTCCACTACGCACTGCGAACATCGCAAACCATAATATTTAACCTCCACTTATTATCAAAAATAACACCATTTGCGATACGTAGGCGGACCCCACTTCGCCCGTCATCCATTCTAGTTCACCGCACATCGCTTCTGCAAGATTTAACTCTTACCTACCTTGCTCATATGTAAAACATTCGATTGTGATTTGCGATATGAGCTTGGGCCCTACCTCCTTGCCACATCATAAATAGCCCCTTCGTGGCCTTTGTCTCGCTCTTTCTAGTGTTAATCATCCTTCTCGCTCCCCATCACTTCCAGCATCTCACTTCATCTATGCTCCTTATCATACATCCGACGGTTCATGATTTGTTTCGACTCCCCCCTCACCTTCCAAATATTAACACTTGGGGGGGGTCCAAAATGGCAGTTTTATACGCCTCTAGTGCTACGTGGCATCCTGTGGTGATTGTACCCCCATCAATACCATAAACCATTCGTGACCCCCTCACAATCTGGTTTCCGGTTTTCAATTCAAACAAAGCATGGGATTTTGGGTGACATACGGTTATGGGTTATTCGGTTGTTCGGAAATCTTCGCTAAGAGCCGGGCACCGCCAGCTGTTGGCCATTTCACAACATTAAGTGGAAATCATGAGAATTAGAGAGTGGAGAGCTCGATGGCATATGAGCAAGTGGTGGAAACTAGGCTAACCTACCTATTCCATGACCACTCCTCACCGTCCACATGGAATATTCTAGGATTTGGCCTACCGGCCCATAATTTTGTTTCTTTTTACTTTGCAGTATGATGTTTCTTTGGTGAAATCCCGATTTCACTGATTATGTTTTGATTCTCTGTACCGGGAGTGATTTCATGATGCACGCTTTGCTAGTTTTTTAGGATATTTTGATTTTCATACATGTGGGTCGATCATGAAAGAATATTCAATCATAAACCCTCAAGAGAAATCTATATGTAGTGAGTTTTAAAAGATGAAGAAAGGTTAAGATTTTTGGAGAATTTTGTTGTAGTTACGTATGATTGTGCTCCTTGTGCTCGGAAGATACATATTTGGGAGAGTTGTTTTGAACTTAATATGATACAATGCTGTTTTATTTGGATTCAGGATGGGAAATGAGTAGTATGTATCTATATTCCCTTTGTTTATCAATAATCTCATGTTTATGTATAATTATATTTTCATGCTTTCTGCTACTATGGATGATTCGTGTAATGTAGGCTGAGATGGTATACATTTTTATTCATGAATTTTTTTAGTATAACATTCATGTGTTAAACTTCTTTAATTCGTGCTCCACGAATCTCTATTGTCGATCATATTTCACTTGCATTCGATTCCTTAGGAGTTCACGAGAGATAGATTCTTAAGGATTTTGAGCCGTATTTTACGGATTCCTCCTCTTTGCTCTTCTACAACACCTTTACATAATTTGAAAGCCTCTTATCGTTGTTTCATACTTGGCCCATTTGAAATCCATCAGGTCATTTAGCCTACGGAGCCCTCTCATAGTATAGGGTAATTCACACTAGATGGAACTCCAAGGTCTTCTCTATTCCTGAACCATCAAAACCATTATTATTTTGATCCATATTAAATGAGCATCCTTATAATTTTCCACATTTAACCTGCGATTTTAAGATGTCTAGGCAGGTCTTTTTTTGCAACTCCAAAGTGTCTCTAGGAGCTACAATAGAGAGAATGGTTTCGAAGAGGATTCTCTTATTTTTTCGGAATAAGAGTTACGAGTTACGGAGTGGTTTATTATGCGTTGTATGTTTATTTCTTGGGGGTGTAACATCCCAGTGTTGAGTTTTTGAGAGTGTGATTATAATGATTGAGTTTGAGATTCATTAGCACTAGTCATCATCTTCCTTGCATATTTTGTGTAATATCCTTGTAATAAAAAAACCTACCCAAATTGACAATTAATGTGGAATATTTGGAGCTGTTGCTTTGAATTAAAAGGACAATTGTTTTTCCCAAGAGAAATTTGAATAAAATCCTATACACAACATTCACTAATGCCAAGTTGAATCAAAAACTTGGAATGTGGTATGGAATACGAAGTATAATTATTTAGGTTCAAAGTAAATATAAAATAATTCAAAAGTATGTAAAATAACTAAATAAATAGTCTACAATTCAAGTCAATCGAATTGGCCAAAAAATGAAGTTTGAGCTTACATTTTTGGTAGGCAATCAATTTTGGCATGTTTCACAAATGCATACTCAACCTTCATTTCAAGGCAAATTGAATGATTTAAATTTGAGATTACTTTTTTACTCATAATTAACATTAAATTTTTTCATATAAATTTCTATTGTGCAAGAATATGCCAAATTGGGCGATTTCGTAGGGTTAAAGTCGAGGTTTGTATGCCTCGAATAGATGCACACCTAGACCCTTTGCTCTTATTTACTATGTGATAACAATCATTCCAACCTAAATATACAACCATTTTGTGCAACATGGCATAGCCATTTTCATAAAGGGTTTCTATGCCTCAAATAAATCCACACTAGGAATGTTTTGGAACAAGGTGATGGACTAAGAAAAATCAAACATGAATTTTAATAGTTGAAATGTGTATTTTTCTTGGTTAAAACCATATAAGTAAGATTCAATGACCTTATAATTTAAGTAGTAATTAGGTTTAAAAGGTTTGTAGGGTCTATTTTAAGGTTTTTCTATATTGTACATATTTTTAGGGTTTAAGTTTAATATTAGGTCAAGTGACCTAGTTAGGGGTACTATAAAAATTTTTGGAGTGTCATTTTAATGCAAAAAAGGGCATTTACTATATATTATGAATAACTAGTTGCGTGATGGAAATTTGGTCAATTATACCCATGAGAAAGAAATGATGGCCATCTTACATCATCAAAATCTTGCAACCCTATTTTTTAAAAGTGTTATTTTTAATAAAAGTTTATTATCTTATATCTAAATATTAAACTTGAATTTTTAAGTTTGTGTTTGAGAAAATATAGGAATGAGAAAATTTAAAGCACCTTATAAATAATTCCATTCACTTAATAAAATGCACTTTCTTTATAAAAGTGATTTACAGAAAAATAAAGCAATAAGTTAGAAAAAAAGCATTTTCCTTTGCATTCCTCAAGGTTTATTCAATGCACATTTTTTATTTAGCATGCATTCATCACATTTTATTGAGTGTGCACTCTTGCATTCAACGGGAATTCGTCACGGTCTATGTAGTGTGCATTCTTGCATTCAACAAGAATTCAGATAGTGTGCCTTAACCCTAGCCAACGACGACATCAATTGAAACAAGAATTTCCTCCTCCCCACATTGACATACGGGGTTCCTAGGAGAAGTTCATAGTCAAAAAATTCAAGGAAGTGCGGCGACACATGAAGAGATACAAACAATTTTCCACCAAGTACTCTAGATATCCTAAGAAGAGAATTGATTTATAATTTTATAATTGGATAGTTTGATTTTCAAAATGATGAGATAGATGAGGCCATAGAAAATTATGTTGATAAAGGCATGGAATTAAAAAATATTTGGGCATAGGATTAAGTTGGACCCTAATTTGGTTGCAAGAGTAACAAAAACCCCATGTAGAGGGGGAGCAATATTTAACTCCAAGAAGACCCCCAAGGTAAAAAACGATTGAAATATAAGAGTAAAATATGTGGGAAAGAAGAATATATTCTTAGGAATGGATTGAAAATGAAAGATGTTCCCTAAGGACTATGCAAATCCTTGATTCAAGTTGTCCTTGAAAAAGTATGAATCATCACAATCTTGATATGTTCGGTATTTGCACTTAGCGTAGTTATTCATTGGGTTGAAGGCACGAGCATAGATGTACCTCATACGACGTTGGCTAAAGAATTACATTATGCCCTGCAAGAAAGTGTAATTAACAAGGTTAAGTCGGTTTCACAGGAACACGCATTATTGATTTGTATTGACCAGAGTGTTTGAAAAAAGGCCTCTTAAAACTTACATTAGGAAATCAAAACCAAATAAAACCATTTGAGGAATAACCTAAACAAACACATGTTAAAGGTGTGTAGAATTTTTTTTAATATAATTTTCCATGCTAAAGATATAAGCACTTCTAGTGTTCTAGAAGACTTGCATGTGTGTGTCGATGAAGATGCGGAGCGAGAGGTATGGACCATTATAAGGGGAAACATGTAATGATGATTTTTATATAGACACGATTCCATATAAACAATTGGCACCTCGAGTATAATTTCCCTTTTATGGGTGATTCAAAAATCTACATCTCCAAGTTTAAATGTGCACGATCCAACATACGATTTCAATAATAGATTTTTTCTCGGTATATAATAGAATGATCCATTACAAACAAGTTGCAATGGAGGATTATTCCTCTATGCAGATTTGGAAGGAAAATTATGAACTAAAGCGAAGGATATTTTTGAATGCATGAAGAAGATTACTGAGTGTTGGAATCAACAACTATGTGGGGAACACAAAAATCGGTGAAAGCCTAAGCACCAAGGATAAAATCAATTTTATAAAAAGGTATCCAGTATGAGTGACAAAGGTATGAGGGAAAACGAGATGAACTATATGCAAAGTTAGCTCGGGCTACATATGATGAAGCAGTTAGTGAACTTGAAGAGGAGTTGAGAAGAGGTTCTCAATATATTCCATTGGAAACTTAGGATACTTCTAAGAATAAATTATTCAAGTTCTTGAATGAAAAAGATAAAATTATTGAATATTTACAGGTTGAAATTTCAAATAAATATAAATATCGAGGACTAAAAAAAAGCTTGAATCACAGTTTGAAGAATACAAGAAAAGAGTGACTAAGTTGGAAAAAATATGTAGGCAAGCTAATAAGTTGAAAGAGAGATACCTTGAAATTTCCGAGACACGAGGAGATTAAAAATTTTGAAATGGAAAAATATCAACATTTTTAGAAGGTGGTACTAAGAATGGGGATAAATTTAAGGGGTAAGAATTAAGGTACAAGTCGGGATACATGAGTAAAACAATTTCCTTTAAGGACTTGGAAAAAATCCAAGCTAAAGTGGAAGTGAAGGTTTTAGATACCATTTTCTTAGCCATCAAATTTGTGGGCGATATGTATGTATCACCACCAATTTTTTAATCATTCAACCGGGTGATATCTAAGAGAGATAAAATAATTACGGATCTACACAAAAGATCTCATGAGCGTAGAAAAGCACAACATTTGGGATGTGACATGGAGATACAAATTTGAAATCCGGAGTTTTCGATTTACAACGACAATTAAAAGAGGGAAAAAACAACAATAATCATCAAATCAACAACAGTCGAGGTAGAAAGAGCTTGAGGATAAATTACAACAACTCACTAATTAATTGGCCAAATTTAGATATCGGCTAAAATCTAAAAAGGAAAAATATTGAAAGGAATGTAATTGAGAACCAAAAAAAATATAAGAAGAATGTGGATTTATTGAATGAGGCGAAGAAAGAAAAATTAGATGGCGAAATATTATTAAATGAAATTTTTACCGACAGTAAGGATCAAGCTTGATGTGTACATTTATAGCGCTAGAACAATCACAATTGTCCATAAGAAAGAAAGGAACCCTCTTCCTCTAAGGAGGGCTTGCATAATCCTCCCATGCATCCTTGAGTTTCAAATAGCAATTTTTTAGGTGTTATATCTATGTAGACACATTTCGGCATGTAATATATATATATATATATATATATATATATATATATATATATATATATATATATATATATATATATATATATATAAGTTCGTTAACGTTCCTTTGTTAATAAATTGCTAATATTTTTAGAGGACATACTTTTATGTCTCCTTCATGGAGTACAGTTGTGGTCTCCATGAGATCTGATTACTCTTTTATTTTTGGAAAATGTAATGGAATTTTATAAGTTGATAGCTTACTTGAACGAGAAATTGGTCTTATGAAATGTACTAAATTTCTATTTGAAATATAAAATATGTCTTCTTTCCATAGTAGAACAAATTTGCAATATTCTTAGTGCATAATATGGTACCATAGGATGCCTCAAAAAGGAAATCTAGTGATTGGTGGAGCTAGAGGTGTAATTTTTAACCAAAATGGTAAAAAATTCTTGTATTATGCACAGGGGATTTGCACTAACTCAATTAATCAAGCAGATATGTGGGTTGTCTAAAAAGGTCTCTCCATTCTTCTCAAACATCGTTTTTCTATTAATAAAAAATTTCATAAATATTACATGAGATAAAAAATTTATAACATCAAAACAAAACAATTGCATAATAAGATTGCATATTCAACATCACTAGGAATATAATCCACATATTGTTATATCACCCAGGAAAAAAATATCCTTGTAAAAATTTGACAAAATAGTACAAAAATAAGGGCTTAGTCTCAACAAATTATACGACTCCAACTCCAACATTCCAAAGTATCAAGTCTTTACTTAGTTAGTAAATAAACAATGTACAATTTGAATCAACTATATTGGCCAAGAAATGAAGCATGGGCGTGCATTTTTGTGAAGTAAGGCAATTTCGGCCTACTTGATAGAAATGCACACCTTCATTCTGAGGCCAAATTGAATGATCAACTTGGAGAATATTTTTTTACTCATAAAGAACATTAATACAATTAAATATTTCTGTTTTCCATAGAAAAAGAATTTTTCTTAGTCTTAGTGAAATATTTCAATTTGTTTTATTATATAAAATAAAGAAAAAAACTTTGCATAAATGTAGCCTAATCGTTTGGATTTACATTGTTTTACATATACGGTATATGTAATTATATTTTTTAACAATTGCATATTTAATGTATTGTTATTCAATAATCTCTTCATCCTATTTTTAATCAAGTCTAACCAATAAGATGACAACACCTCTAAGCCATTATCAACCAATAAATGACCACTAGCTATCACCTTTTATCAAGTAGTCCTAATTTTTTCTGCCAACAATTCATACCCAATATTGAACACTTTCAGGATATTTCAATAGATAATTTTTATCAACACAAATAATACTAAAGAATTTCAAAGTTTGGGCCACAAAAATCATCATTTTTTTAAACACGGATTACAAATAATTACGAAAAATTTAGAAGTATAGCTCATTAACATTATTTTTTGCAACAATTTCATCCATTGCATCATTTTAAATGTTCATATGTTCTTTCAAGTATTTAATATTACGATCATCCTCACCTTAATATGCATCATCTTCATCATCTATTGAAATTTAACTACAAACCATCTATATTATTGCAGTATATATTTGGATCATCATTATCTATACCATCCATGTCACTTTGTATTCTATAGCATCATGTAACTCTAGATTGTTGTCTACTTGCGCGTGAACATAACCATATTCAACATCATCATGGATGTTAATTTCTATGATGTTCTCTATTCCTTTCTTTCATTTTGATGTCCATCATTGATACACTCGGTATCCACTAATGCATCCTCAAATACATGACTTAATCTTGGATCATAATATATGAAACATACCCTTTTGGGTCCAAAATATCTTCATAGAAAAATACACATACATGAATGGCATACATATATTAGAGCTATGTTATAAAAATTTATTTAAAAAACACACACATGTATATGTATATGTATATGTATATGTAGAGAGAGAGAGATTGTATTAATAATAAACCATGAATTAATAGACTAATGATCTATACCGCTTCTTGTTTGAGTTAAAGAAATACATGCTCACAATGAATTGGTAGAACATTAAGGCTCATCTCTGGTAGGAACGCAGTATATAGAAAACAATACTAGTTATTATGTCTCTATGTCCTCTCAAATGCTTCATACCATCTACACTTAAAAATACAATATTTAAAATATCGATGTAATCCAATTCAATAATTTCTTAGATTTTCCCAACATATTGTAGATTCCCTTCAATAATATTCTTATCTTTTGAGCTTGCTCAACTAGATTACTTAGAAATCAACCATGATACCATAATCAAAGGATCATCTCTTTACATCTACACTTTCTACATGATAATGTCGACCATATGCACACATTGTAGTATATTTCTGCGCCTATAAAATACCATTTATTTTGGTGAAAAAAACATAATGTGTGAATATTAAAATAGTTAATATTGTCAAAATTGTAAAAAAATAACATTTTGTAAATTTTCAATTGTACCTTTCTTTTCCATCCTCTACACATGTTGATTTAATATTATTTTATGTTTGCATATTCTATTTGATTTGTATTTGTCGAGTAACCCATTATAGTGTGCAATATTTTCCCCATTCCCTAAAGCGAGTGGAAGTGGAGTATTCCTTGGGTGCGATCTCTTAAAGCTTGTCTCCTTGCTTCGACACTTCCTCTCTCTTTTTATCATATAAATCGATCCATTTTTTCATAAATTCCATGTGGTAGAGAATGAAATTGTTGAATATAACACATTCGTTTGCACCTATTACATTTCAACATGTTTATTTCAAACTCCAAAAGGTCATGTTTTATATTTGAAAAAATAAATTACGGAGTAAGTTCTTGATTGCAAGGGAAACAACCACATTGATCATGAATTTAATTACTAATTTATACTTCAACACCATTATATTTTTCTTTTTTTATCCATTAATAATATTTGATGCTCACTCTTGACTAGGAAGCATGGCCCGTCTTCAAAATCCTTGCAAAGGAATTCACATAGGAAGAAAAATGCTTCATTCAATACATACCCTTCAAGAATGCAACGCTTTGGATGTGCCTTTTTTCAAACATACCTTTTTATATTTTTCTTATACCTCTCGAAAGAAAAATGTCCACCTTATCGATACGACACTGCCAATTCAATTTCAACGAGTAAGTGTATAAATAAATGGACTTGTAGTTCCATGAAACTTGTAGGGAGTTCCTTCTCGGATACACATGCATTTTAACGAATTTCCTTCTTCCATTTTGACACTTCACATTCGTGGATCTCCTTGGAGATGCCCACAATATAAGAATAGAAAATTAGTATGAACTTGTTGTAGGCTCGAAATGCTCTGCCTCAACATTGGGGGACAACCCGGTCGGGAACTTAAAGAAACTCCTTTTTCCGTTTGAAATGGTGGTTCCATTTGGTTAAACTAGGTTCAATTACCTTCTCTCTATCGTTGTTGGCTTAAAGTATGTCTTCCTAATTACTAATAGAGAAGAGGCATATGATCGGCCCTCTTGTTGAATTAAGAGAAAGAGAAGTGCTTACGCTGACCTAGGGGTTCAACCAAGCCACAAACTAATTTTAGCCCCTATATGATGCAAAACTAAATGCAAATTTAAAACTAAATGTAAATTTAATCTAAAATGCAAATGCAACTAATCATATTTTGAATTGGGAAAAAGGATATCCCTTTATCAACTCAAGAGTAGATTGAAAAAATAAATAGGGGAAAGAGGTTATTTATATACTTGAATCCATTATATAATTTTCATCAATTAGAGAAGAAGTTCAACTAATTAATAAAAGAGAAACAAAAATAGAAATGTAATTTAACAATAAATAGTTATTTCTCAACATATTCCAATCTCAATGAATTCATATAAATTTTAATCTATTCTTCTCCTTAGAGATAGATCCTATGGAACTTCAATAGCATAAAACTAATGATGAACATAAGTGTTCAATATCAAAAGGCATTCACTATTTAAGAACGAAGAATTAAAACCAATTAAATAAATTTTGGCAATGGAACATTAGCTTAAATCTCAAAAACAATAGTGCATATGAAATGAAAGTTTATTAAATCATACCAAAATAACATTAAAAGTCTCCATTCCTTGAGAAAATTCATCTCCTTGGAGATATTTCCAACAATAGTGCCAAACATATTCTCTTTTAGAACAAAAAATTCTCTTTCTCTCCACAATTCAGCTCACAATACATTATATTAGTGCACATGCACAACAAGCATAAATAACAAAGCTTTCCCTAACCTTAAATCTGAATTTTTCCTCCTACCTACGGCTATAATAAATTCAACAATAATGATATCAGAGCCTATAGTTACGGAGAAGAGGGACCCTTTCTCCTTTTTACAAACCACTATTTATAACTACAAAAATAAATTCCAAATAGGAGAGTTGTTGAAGAACAAATACGCTCCAACAATTTTCATTAGTCAATTTTTTTCTTCTCTTGTTGTAGTAATTTCATTGATTCAAATCTTCTCTTCCTCATCTCTTCCACTATTCTCCTACAAAAACTAATCAAAAGTAAATTAAATGTAAAATTGAAATAAAAAATACCAAACCTGGAAAGAAAACATCTCCAATCAAAATTCAATTAAATAAATAAATAAAAGGAAATTTTAGCTTTCCATTGATCCTTGTAGAATCTTATTGGTAAAAAAATAACATAGGCTTGAATGGATCCCACTCAGAGGCTATCTGGAAAATGAAAATGGAAAACATTAAACTTGGAAAAGTGTAATTTTGTTTAAAAATTTATAGCTTGATTTTATGTAAATTGTAGACTCATGTAATGACCCGATATGGTCACTCAACCACTTATAAAAACTCGACTTATGAGCTTCAAAGTTGGAAATGTTTGCTAAAATTCTAGAAAAATTGTTGCCTAGAAGCCAAAATTAAAAAAAGTTTAATTGAAATATAAACCTAAATTAAATTAACAATTGTTACTTAATTAATATTAATTTAATTATAAGGGGCGGCCAGATGCAACGATATTTATCACATTTGCTAAGGCGTACGGACGCTAGGTCGACGGATCGAACCTCGAAGAACCCTGCGTGAATGCCGTGCCCCGGCTCTGCTCACGCCCCAGAAGACATAGTGGTAGCGATTAGGCCCAGGTGTTACGCGGTACGATACCTCACGTAGTTGCCGATTCCTCTAGCTCGGATATATATTATTAATTTAATTATAAATTAAAAATTTTAAAAAAATCATATTAAAAATTTTACACGTGGCGTTGGATCCATGAGAATGGATCAAATAAATTAATTCAAGGCGGCTTTAGATCCATTAGATTGGATTAAATTATTTAATAAACTAATGGAGGAAGGAGTTATATGAAGGATTTTACAAACTCAGAGGAGAGGCTTTTAATAAAATGGAGTGTAGGAGAAGAAATTCGTTAAATTAAATTAGCCTCACGTGTGATATACGAGCTTTTAAAATGAGAATTTTAACACCAAACAAAAATGTCGAGTTCGATATGCGATGATGATATTTTTATATCGAAATCTTTAAATATCGAGATTTTTTTATTGGAGGTATTTTATATCGAGATTTTTATTTATCGGGATTTTTTTTATATCGAAGAGTATTTATATCGAGATTTTTATTCCTAGGGATTTCTATAATGAGACTTTTATAAAAAAGTAGGGGAGGAGAGGTGAAGTGGGGCCCACTTGGAGTGGGACTTATCCATTATAAGCTACAACGACATGGTAATTAAAAAATCAACAAAATCAACTACAACTTGTTAGGTCTCTATATTACTAGTGTAGTCTCTTCTTGTTGTTAGTGTAGCGCCCTTATGGTTATTTTTGTACCTCTATAACCCCCATATTGTTATTATTGTGTCCTTACATTATTATTGTTAGGTCGGCTAGGATTATATTGTGACCCCATGGACTCCTATATATAGAAAGGATGTTTTTTCATTTGTATCATCTAATAAATTTTCATTTATGTAATTTAAAACGAGTTTCCCCCTTGAAGTGGCTTATTTCTAGGTGTTGATGTTCTTTTCTTCTATTTTTTGGAGTTGGTTTCATAACATTTGGTATTAGAGCCTTGGATTCTAGGGTTTCGTTGCTCCAAAAAAGTCATCATGGAATTTTTGCTATAAAAATTTTTTCTATGAATATTCGGAAAATTTAGAAATTTTCCTGAGGGCGAAATCCTGAGGAACTTCATGTAAAGTTTCGGATCTTGGTTCGCAATATTTGCGGAGATATGATCTGTGGAAGTTAGGGTTTTTTGCGAGGCTCCCAAATTTCATCTAAAAGAGATGACCTTGGGAAAATCATCATAACTCTCTCTGCGAGCATTGGATTGGAATTCCATAAAAGTGGGCGAAATCACACGGAATGTAGTTTCCTATGTATCAATTTGGTGGAAGGAGGAAATAGTGACACATGGCACTCCATACAAGTTCGCTCTATTGAACTAGTCCATAATTAAGGTTATTGTGGGAGATTGGGAATAATGTTGTGTTGAAGCATCAAAATCGAGGTCGGACCTATGGCATTCGAAAGAAGATTCGGAAGGGATACTAAGAGGACTGAATCTCAAATGTGAAGATAAAAAATCACGGAAATTAATTTAGTTTCAATATGAGCTCCACAGAAAAAATGTGTGTATTTTTTTCAAATTACATAAGTCTTGTTTGAAAAAATCGAGTTTAGGAAGTGATTCCAATGGCATATTGAAGCATAGATATTGAGTACTAGGTTCTAAATTCCATTTAAAGAATTTCACACCCATTAAGCCTTCATAATACTCTACCATGACTCATGAAGATGAATAAGTGCAACATGATATATCAAAATTACATGAGCAAGTGCACCAAATTTCACTCTCGCAAAGAGTAACAAAAAATGAAATGGAAGTTTTGAAGAAAGACGTGGAAGCAAAGATGGATGGTTTGAAGAAGTGAGTGGAAGCTAATATGTATGGTTTGGAGAAACGCATGGGAGATAATATGGAGGGTTTGAAGAAGGCATGGAAGCTAAGATGGATGGTTTGAAGAATGGCGTGGAAGATATGGAAGAATGTAATATTCCCCACAGCCCAAGCTAATGGGAATATCTTGACCTACCTTGCCTTATTTTATCTTGAATTTCATGTTTATGAATAAAATATGAAGGAGGACATGTAAAACTCCTAAAAACCATGAATAAATCAATGTATGTAAATAGAGACATATTTAGGCCATGTAAATAATCTCTTTCGGGTGTGAATGGGCTTAAATCACAAGGTAGGTCAGCCTTAGGCCAAATCAACAACGCAATCTAGGTGCAATGAACCTCATGGATACACATCTTAGTTCTAGATGGAGGCTCCACATGTGAAAGGGGTTAAATCATTGAGGTGGTTTAGGGTTTGACAAGGCTTTCATCTGTATAAAAGAAGGAGGAGGACAACGAAGGTTGTTGATGTTATTATTTTCTGAAGGTTTTGTACGTTGAGACACACCTCTGTTGGGGTTTCTGTTTAGGAACTCCCACCTCCTTCCTTGAGCAAGCATTGGAGGAGCCTTGTTTGTCTAGTCCACTATCCCACATTTGGCCAAGCCTCATCTTGCATCTACGAGCGTAGTTCTGCTTGAGATTGGGTTGTCTATGTGAGGAAACTGCAGCAAGTGGAGACTCTGATCGAAAAATATCTAGCTTGTGTTGGAGCCTCTTCTCGGTGAGTGTGTCTTTTAACCTCCTGGAAGAGTGCATCCATTGTTGAGCTTGTTTTGCATCTTGGAGATCGAGCTTGACTCGGTTAATCAAGCCGCAACACGGTCTCCCTTGAGGGACTACGTTATTTTCATGAAAATCAGATCTCTTGAGATCTAAGTCATTTTAGTGCTCTTTGTCGGTGGAGGAGGCCTCTACTCTATTGGAGGAAGTGTATTGGAGTGCATGAGCCTCGGTTTACGTCTTGGCATGGGGCCATCAACTATCACCCCTACAACGAAATTTCTACTCCAGAATCTGCGTTATTCTGGCAGGAGGTGTTGTAGGGAGTTTGGGTGCATCAATTGGAGAGTTTGGATTTGGAGTGTTGAGGATCCTCTCTTCACCTAGAAGATCTATGGGAGGACATCTATACATTGTACTTTTCAGATCTGATCGGCATAATATAGATGCTTCAACATTTCTAAATATTTACGGATACGCTTTCTTAGATGTCATATCTACTATTCATGCTTAGTGTAAACCCCGAAATTCCAAGGGGATGCGAAAGAGGAGCTCTTCTAGTGCATGGATCTAATATAGATATGACATTTTATGCCTGGAATCTTGCTCTAGATGCGACATGTAACATACAACGGTCTTGACTTAATAAGAATAACATTTTCAAGGCATCTTTCTGTAAAACATATGGTTGTAGCCCTCTTTTGAGGAGATTCCTTCTGTCTTTGCCTTGTATTTTCAGCTATGTACTTGATGGATTGAATTGTAAAAATTATTTGCTACTGTGTGACTGTGTTAGCGCTCAAATCTACCTTAGGCTGAAATAAGGTAAAACTCAAGGCTACATCAAACCACGCTCAACCTCGTAGCTAGCCCTACGAGGACGGGGAGAAGGGCTCTCTCGGGTCTATCTCGGTAAAGGATCTTCAAAAGGGGCGAGATGACTTATAATGAACAATGAATGCGATTTTTAGGCTAGTAAAGAGATAGGAAAGTTTGATTTTGATTTTTTGGGTTTTTTTTGGAGAAATGGAAAAAAACAATTTTGGGTTCGGGGGATAAGGCCGGATCTTTGCGAATTCAAGTTGGGGGCGAGGTAGGCGATGGTATTGATGCTTTTGATTGAGTATATGGATGGATCAGAACGGAAAGGAGCTGAAGAGGGCAAGAGGGGAACATGGATCCTCTCCAAAACGAGGGCGAAAAACATGTAAAACTAAACGGAATTCAAAGGCGGAGAGCAGAGTTTGAAATCAATGGATTCAACCTCATTTACTCATTCATTTAATTTCAGAAGCATAAGAAGGGAATGGCATACATTAAACATGAGAAAAATTTCACAATAAGCGAGAGAAAGAAACACCATCAAGAACTGAAAGCCACAAAGAATCCCAACGGGTGCCGCAAAACCTACGATCTTTCCTTAGCCAAAATATGAAAAAATATGTACAATAGTGTGCCAAAAATCTTCCCAAGAGTCAACCTATCCAACCTCTAAAAATGATTGAGAAATTACATCATATAGACCATCCTAACCCTTCCCATGCCTCTAGGGGTCGAATTCCTCCTTCTAGGAGCCGGTTCAACTAATTCTAAACAAGGAGCTAGAATCTAGGCGGCAAAACAACACCTCACAAGGAAGAAGCGATTCTTACACTTGATTTTTACTTTTTAGGAGTGAATCTTCTAGAATGAGTAAAAGTGAGTCAAGTTACATGCCAAAGATAAATTTACATCATGATAACTCAAAAATTTCATCCACAAGCAAAAATGGTCCAATGGCCGAAATTACGGTACGGAAGGTGAAAAAAATCGGCGAAAATGCGCTTGTCCGTGGCGCCCACACAAGGAGCCATACGCGTATAAAACGCCTTTCAGCCTATTTTTTGGGGCACTTATCGGAATCCAAATTGAGATCATGATAGCTCGTTGGAAATATATGGATGTTGGCTATCCAACCCAAGTGGAATTTTGCAATTTGGAGTTCATTTATCCTGTCAGAAATCAAATCTCCCAACACTGGTCAAAATGAGCAGAATGAGGCCTCAAGGCGAGTCTTTGTTATAGATCAACTTTTGAAGGTCTTCCTCAACTCCAAATTGAGCTCATGATATCTCATTGGAAATATAGTTTTGTCTAGTTATCATTTGACTTATCATGCAAGTCATTTGTGTGTGCTAGGAGAAATATTGATTTTCCCAAGGTCAATTCAGAGGTACATCAATTCTCCCAAGGCGATTGTGTTTTTGACATCTCTCTAAAACCATGACACCTGTGTAAAAAGGGAAGGAGGTTTTTCTTATTTGGCATGTTCTAGACAAAAACCTCTCTCAGTTTCAAAAAATTCATCTTTCATTTCTCTAAAACATCAGTTTAGTGAAACCTATCCCGATGTGTGGAACAAGGGATTTTGTCTAAATGAAGCGAAATGAAGGGGATAAGGGGCTTATAAATTATTGGGGAAATTTTGGGAAGTAGGGAGGGATGTTAGGAAGCAGGGGAAAGTGGAATCTCAGAGATTGAGTGAGGGTAAGGGGTCCAAAAGGGGAAAAACACGGTAGCTAGAAAATTGCCAAGTTGTGGCAAGAAACTAGAGGTTTGTACAAAAAATGAGGGAATTTGGGGGATCTCGGTGATGGGGAAGTGTTTAATAAGGTACATTAATGATATGGGAAGGTGTGTGAACATCGGGATACAAGTTTTTCGATGATTTGACCATCCAAGAGAAATTACCTCCAAAACCTAGGAAATGGACCTTACCTAGGCACAACTGAAGCATGAACGAAATTTGTAAAATGACCCGTGGAACTTGACATGATGATGAAAACCCTCGAATGATGGCACACTCGAATTTGAATGGTGACATGAACCGAAATTTGGACAACTTTAATGAGAAGTAAAGCAACCCCTAGACCTAATGCCTAGTGACCAAATTTTTCTTGAAGACTCATTGAAATGACAAAATTTGACCTTGACACTTTAAAAGATCACTTTGTAAGAGCATGTTTGATCAGCTGGAGGAAGGCTGTGGTCGACACTAACATTGGCTCAATGGGGATGGTAGCTCCTTGGAGGTGCCAGAACGACGGATCTTTGGGAGAGCGAGACCCGTGCCTTATCCATTGGGCAATGGAATCAAAAACTCAAACTGAAATGCATGGTAGCGACGACTTGACGACACAAATTGACTCTCACTCAACTAAGTAGGCACAGTACTTAAACACAGGCGACGAGCTAGAAAAGATGCTCAAAGTAGAGGCTTATTCATCAACCTACTCTAATTGTTCCATTCATCACACGATCAAGTGAAATGGAACAACCAATGCAACCATGTAAGCATCACGGAAATTTCTTTATTTGATTTCTTCCCACATGCTTGGGTACGCGAGGAAAAGGAAAGAATGAAAGGCAAATCCCATGGAAATTTGAACTCAAAAAGTGAAAATTCTTGATAAACTTGCAAAGCATGAATTGGTAGAGGACTTCCAAGAATATTGCAAATGGATCTTCATACACATAGCTGCGATTTCCATTAATACATTCTTGCTGCGATCGAGATAATCTCCATACCTTAATCTTAAAATTTTTCTCACCTCTATCTTGTCTTTCTTTGGTGATTGCGGCAAGGCTGTAAAAAAGGATCCACGAATTTCGTGAATAACCAAACAACATTCGTGATTACAAAACGGAGACAAAGTCTCCTTCATCAATCTCCTCATATGACTACAAAACTTGATGAGAGCTTTGTAATGAAAAATCTGTTAAACAAGAGAATGAAGGTTACCTTTGAATAAGATTATCATCAACATTATTTTCCGGCACATGGTTAGCTAATAAAGGAAAAATTTTACAACAAACATCATCCAACACACGAGCAATAGGATCATAAAAAACTTGAGAAGGCTAGCACCTTTTGTATCCCTTGAAGCTGTATGACATCCTGTTTGGTTGTTCATCTTTTCCTTGAGATATATTAAGAAGGTCTGCCTTATAAGTAGAAATGCTTCAAAACAAAAGGGTATAGGTACCTTCATCATCAAATCATGTATTTCATCTTCCACACCTTCATCTGTAATCGACCTTCAATTTCATTTGGTGGTACTGCCAGATACGATGCTACGGGATGCTCAAGAATTTCGTTATCTGTCTCATCCTTAACATTAACAACGAGAGATTGTTGATTTCTTACGGTACACTCATTTGAAGATTTACTATGCAATCTACCATTCAAAAAAATTAAATGATTCAAAACAAAATGGTACGGAGTCACCTTGTATCATTTGATCACATGTACAGCTTCCATGTCCTCCTGCAACTTGAAAAATCAATAGCTTTCGAGGGCACAAATCTGAATATGAGAAATCTTGAACAAAGTTTTCATTAGCAGCTCGAATGGTCCGGATCAAGACTTGTTGACATTTGATTTCGATTGCATGGAGATTTTCTACGATGCTGCTAAAATGAATCAAAACAAAGAAGCAAAGATCCTTCACCACTTCCAAAATTTTTGCACTTTCCTCATCATTGTCATATTTGATATGCATCGCTTGATCAACGTACTTGAGCACTGAAAGTGAACTTCCTCCTCGCACAAACTAATTTTGCTGATTTGTACGCAAGATTAGCTTACGTTTGGAGAACATAATCATCATCATGTTTGATCAAAGCCAGGCAAATCATCGGTATACAACACATCATCAAGCATACATGTCATATCAACAACTCTCTCTTCTTTACAATGATCTATAAAACAATCACTATGACAAACTGTTGGGATTAGAAACAAAATGTTTTGGGTCAGCCTCTTGTTCTTAGATGTCATTTTCATTTTTTGGAGTCATTTTTCGCACCATCTCTTCTCACACGTTTACGAAAAGATCAATCTTTCCTTTGAAGGTGTCGAAGCTACTGCGAAACATTTCTTCTTTTCTTCTTCCTTCAACCTTGCCCTCAAGATCGGCAAATGAGCCTCTACATTCAGCACTTGTTACGCATCTCGTGAAGTGTTGCAATATTCTTTTCTCTCGGCTGAAACCCCATTTCCGGATCAAAGGCACTAGGGTAGTGCAAGAAAGCCGGATCTAGGAGAAAGGTCTTATATCAGCGGCATCAAAAAATAAGCCGGTTAAATCTGACGAAGAAAGCGTGTCTTGTCTCCCCTGGCCGATCTTTTCGAAAATTTGGTTATACTCTTCTATAATAAGGAAAGGATTACGTGTCCAATCATCCACCTATCGAGAAAACTTTGAAAAAGCTGGCACGGAAATCGTGATGCTCGCATCGAAGGCGGGGGCTTTTGAACCAACTCTTTACTTGACTGCCTGCAAAGAAAGAGCAAAAAGCCTAATACTAACATCTTCATCATCAACTTCGAAAAGGTCTAGGAAAGTCTCAACATTACTTGCACATGTTTCTCGGCGTTGACATTGTTACATTCATAGTCAAATCTCGGTAGATATAGGTCATAATTTTTAGGAAGGCATGAAGAACGAAGGTAAAACAAGAGGTTTATACCGATACGGGATTTTACAAGGTGTAGGGGTATGTACAGAGTACATTGGGATCAGTTTTGTTTTCTTTAGGTTCATCACTGCGAAAGTCATCATAGAACGTGGGAAAAAGTAAGGAGGCCGGGATCAAGGAAACTCGGCATTTACATTCTTTGAATAGGTCGAGTGAAGATTTTGATCACCTTTATCACATACAACAAATTCGAAAAACTTTCGGGACAGCAGGCGCAATAAAAGAAATAGTTTACAAGAAAGCGAGACTAGATCTGAATACCATTCCACTTTAGATACACGAACTTTGTGTAAGATCCTTCCATTTTCTCGAGAGAAAGAGTCATTCCTCCGGATTTTGAATTGGAGTCACCGAATTGAATGATTTCAGCCTTCTTATGTCGATCGTTGTCCACCATCAACCATCAGATGCGAACGATACATCTTGGGAATTCACAAATCCAGGGGCACATTCCTATTCTTGGGAGATCGGCCAGACGGCTTTTATCTACTATGCACTCGCCAGGCAGGCGGTTCAAAGGCTACCTAACGTGACTTCGGACTCCGTCTATAGAAAATAGCGAGTAATAAGCAAACCATTTTTTCTTCCCAGGTATGGTCGCCACTATGTTAGCTCTCAAATCTACCTTAGGCTGAAATAAGGTAAAACTCAAGGCTACATCAAACCACACTCGGCCCTCGTAGCTAGCCCTACGAGGACGGGGAAGGGCTCTCTCGAGGTATCTCGGCAAAGGATCTTCAAGGGGCTGAGATGACTTATAATGAACAATGAATACTGATTTTAGGCTAATAAAGAGATAGGAAAAGTTTGATTTTTGATTTTTTGGGTTTTTTTTGGAGAAATGGAAAAAAACAATTTTTGGGTTCGGGGGATAAGGCCGGATCTTTGCGGGGTCGAGTTGGGCGGGGCAGGCGGTAGTCTTGATGCTTTTGATTGAGTATATGGATGGATCAGAACGAAGAGGAGCTGAAGAGAGACAGAGGGAACATGGATCCTCTCCAAACGGTAGAAAACATGTAAAACTAAACGAATTCAAAGGCGAGCTGCTGAAATCGATGGATTCAACCTCATTTTACTCATTCATTTAATTTCAGAAGCATAAGAAGGGAATGGCATGCATTAAACATGAAATAAATTACAATAAACTGAGAGAAAACACCATCAAGAACTGAAAGCCACAAGAATCCCAACGGAGTTCGCAAAACCTACGATCTTTCCTTAGCCAAAATATGAAAAATATGTACAATAGTGTGCAAAATCTTCCCAAGAGTCCAACCTATCAACCTCTGAAAATGATTGAGAAATTACATCATATAGACCATCCTAACCCCTTTCCATGCCTCTGGGGTCCGAATTCCTCCTTCTAGGAGCGATTTCAACTAGAATCTAGGCGACACGAAACAACTTTGCCTCTAAAGGAAAGAGCGGTTCTTGCCAGAGTTTTTACTTTTTTTTAGGAATTGAATCTTCTAGAATAGGTAAAAAAGTGAGTCCAATTACATGCCAAACATAAATTTACATCATGATAACTCAAAAATTTCATCCACAAGCAAAACTGGTCCAGGCGGCGGGGGTACGAGGCTGGAAGGTGGCATCCCGGCCAAAAATGCATGTGCGTAGCGCCCCTGAGCCAGACGCGTAGCGCGCCTTTCAGCCTGTTTTTTGGGGCACTTACCGGCATCCAAATTGAGCTCATGATAGCTCGTTGGAACGCCCTGGATGTTGGCTATCCAACCCAAGTGGAATTTCCAAATTTGGAGTTCATTTATCCTGTCAAAAATCAAATCTCCCAACACTGGTCAAAATGAGCAGAGTGAGGCTACCTCAAGGCAGAGTCTTTGACTGGAGTCAACGTTTGAAGGTCTTCCTCAACTCCAAATTGAGCTCATGATAGCTCATTAGAAACATATTTTTGTCGAGTTATCATTTGACTCATCATGCAAGTATTTGGCCAACCATGCTAAGAGAAATATTGATTTTCCCAAGGTCACTTCAGAGGTACATCAATTCTCCCAAGGCGATTGTGTTTTTGACATATCTCTAAAACCATGACACCTGTGTAAAACGTGAAGGAGGTTTTTCTTCTTTGGCATGTTTTAGACAAAAACCTCTCTCAGTTTCAAAAAATCCATCTTTCATTTCTCTGAAACATCAGTTTAGTGAAACCTATCCCGATGTGTAAAACAAGGGATTTTGTCGAAATGAAGCGAAATGAAGGGGATAAGGGGCTTCTAAATTCTTGGGGAAATTTTAGGAAGTATGGAGGGATTTTAGGAAGCAGGGGAATGTGGAATATCAGAGATTGAGTGAGGGTAAGGGGTCCAAAAGGAAAAAACACAGGCCTAGCCTAGAAAATTGCCAAGTTGTGGCAAGAAACTAGGGTTTGTGCAAAAATGAGGTGGGGATCTCAGTGATGGGAAGTGTTTAATAAGGTACATTAATGATAAGGGAAGGTGTGTGAACATCGGGATACAAGTTTTTTCGATGATTTGACCATCCAGAGAGAAATTACCTCCAAAACCCTAGGAGAGAAATGAACCTTACCTAGGCGCCGTGAAGCATGAACAAACTGTAAAATGACCCAATGGAACCCAAATGATGATGAAAACCTACGGAATGACGGCACACTCAGCTGAATGGTGACATGAACCAGGAATTTGGACAACTTTGATAGAAGTAAAAGCAACCCTAGACCTAATGCCTAGTGACCAAATTTTCTTGAAGACTCATTGAAATGACAAAATTTGACCTTGACTTTAAGATCACTTTGTAAGAGCATGTTTGATCAGCACCGGAGAGGCTGCAAGAGCTGACATAACATTTTTCAGCCTTCCTCAGGTGATCAAACATGCTCTTACAAAATGATCTTAAAGTGTCGGAGTCAAATTTTGTCATTTCAATAGTCTTCAAGCAAAATTTGGTCATTAGTCATTAGGTCTAAGGTTTGTTTTCACTCTTTTCAAAAGTTATTCCCAGATAATACGTCCATGTCACCATTCCAGCAGTGTACCATCATTCAGAGGGTTTTCATCATGTCAAGTTCCATTGGAAGTCATTTTACTGACTTGGGTTGTGCTAGGTAAGGTCCATTTCCCTCTCCTAGGGTTTTTGGAGGTAATTTCTTCTTGGATAATCCAAATCTCAGCTTGTATCACAGTGTTCAAACACCTTCTACACGTCATGTACCTTACTAAACACTTCCCATCCGAGATCCCCAAATTCCTCATTTTTGCACAAACCCACAGTTTCTTGCCTGGCACTGGCAATTTTCTAGGCTAGGCTTTGTGTTTTCCCTTTTGGGGCCCCTTGCCCTCACTCAATCTCTGAATTCCACTTTCCTCTACTTCCTAATATACAAATTTCCCAAGAGTTAAGCCTATCCCCTTCATTTCACTTCCGACTCGGTAAAATCCCTTGTTCCGGGACCAAATTTCACTAAAGCTGATGTTTCGAAAAATGGATTAGTTTTTTGAGGCGAGAGAAATTTTGTCTAAAACATGCCAAAGAAAAATATCCCTTCACTTTTTACATAGGTGTCATGGTTTTAGAGAGATGTCAAAATACAGTAAACGCTAAGTGATAACCTTTTCTGAAATGACCTTGGGGAAAAATCAATATTTCTGCAAATAGTTGGCAAATGACTTGCATGATGAGTCAAATGATAACTAGACAAATGAACATCATGTAGGCTCAATTTAGGTGAAGACCTTCAAAGATTGGCTGGCAACTACTCTACCTTGGCAACCTCGATACGCTCCTTTGACAGTGTTGAAGATTTGATTTCTAACGAGATAAAATGAACTCCAAATTAATTCCATAGGCATTAGATAGCCAACATCTAGAACTTTCCAGCGAGGCTATCATGAGCTCAATTAGGATGCGGGAAGTGCCCTAAACCACCGGGCTGAAATTTCATATAACCGAGAGCATCGAATTTTTGGCTGATTTTTCACTGGCGCCTCGGCGAACTCGGCAGTTGGATACCAGTTTTAATGGATGAAATTTTGAGTTATCATGATGTAAATTTATGTTTGGCATGCTGCTTGGACTCACTTTTTACCTAGTCTAGAAGATTCCTCTAAAAAAACCAAAAATCAAGTGTAAAATTGGATTTCCTTCCTTTTAGGCGGGGACAAATTGAAACATCTATATTCAAATAAACTATTTGGTGGTGGCGAAAACGCAAATTCGGCCTAGAGACATGGAAAATTTAGGATAATTATATGATGTAAATTTCTCAATCATTTTCAGGTTGGGCTCATTTGGACTCTGGGAAGATTTTGAAGCGCATATTTTTCATGAGCAGAAGTCGGAGATTTTTCATTTTGTAGGTTACAAGCGGCGCCGATTCTTGATGGTGTTTTCTCACCGGTTATTGTAAGGCCCTTTCATGTTTAATATATGCCATTCCCTTCTTATAAATTAAATGAATAGTAAATGAGGTTGAATCCATTGATTTGATGCTTCTGCCTTTGAACCGTTTAGTTTGCATGTTTTCACTGTTTGGAGATGATCCATGTTCCTCTTTCCACCTCTTCAGCTCCTTTCGTTCTGATCCATCCATATTCTCAATCAAAAGCATCAACCTTTCCTTGGCTTCGAATACGACAAGATGACACATTTCTCCAACAAAACAAGCCAAAATCAAACTCTCTTTACTATCTAAATCGGTATTCATTCATTATGTCATATCACCGACCTTTGAAGATCCTTTCAAGGTCGAAGGCCCTCTCGTAAGAATTTGTACTGAAGGCTAAATGTTGTTGGACTACCTTATTCCGACTAAGGTAGATTTGGCAGCTACTATAGTGGCGACCATACAGGAAGAAGATAGTTTGCATGCTAATCATTTTCACATGGAAGATCGAGAATCCTTTGCCAGTACAACTAGCCCATTTACTCTTCTCTTGTGAAGATACCATAATGGAACAAAGGCTACTACGTCAATCTCATTTAACTTTATTAATGCCCTTATTATGAATTCCCGATACATGTAGTTAGATCTGATAGTTGATATTGAACAACTTGTCGAACATAAGAGAACAATCATTCACTGTGACAATTAAGTTTGAAATTTGACTCTTTTTCAAAATCTTACAAAGTTGGTATCTAAAGGAATGGAATGGCGGATACAATGCCTTTTTTCTTATAAATAACTGCTATTCGACATCGCAGAAAGTTTTTCGAGGAATTTGTTGTATGATAAAGGTGATCTAAATCTTCACTTTCATTCTTCAAAGAATGTAAATCTTGGATTTCAACGATCGGCACTCGCTTGCTTTTCCCCGCGTCTTGCGTTGATACTCTTGAGTGATGAATACAAAGAAAACAAAATTGTCCAGCTCTTGTACATACCCCTACACTTGTAAAATTCAGTCGGTATAGGCCGCGATTTTCTTCATGCCTTTCCATTGGCCTATGGCCTCTGCAGGATTTGGCGATGAAATAAGTAATCAGCGGCTGCAGCTGTGAGACTCTAGACCTTTCGAGTTAATTAGTAGTGTGGGCTTTTTATGCTTCTTCCAGTAAATAAAGTTGGTAAATACACTGATCTGACATCACGAATTTCAGCTGATTTGTCAAGTTTTCCTTGAGCAGTGGATGATTGGGCAATCCCTTTCCTTATTATGCTGTTGCTCTGCCATGGAAGGCCATTCTTGCCAGACAACAAGGATTTATTTACCGATGCCGATTGAATATAAGACCTTCTCCTAGATCCTTTCTCTTGCACTACATTCATATTGTCTGAAATGGTTGTTGGAAAAAATTGCAACACTCAGTAAATTTAGGCGATGAATAATGAAGACTCATCGGTGATCTTGAAATGCAAGGTGAGGAAGAAAGGAGAATGTTTGAAGCTGTGACACCTTCAAGGAAAGCAATCTTTTAGAATGAAAAGCTGATGAAAAATTGGTCTTGAAAAATGGCTATAAAAGATAATTCAGAATAGGCAGGCTGTATTTATTTCATCTAATCATAGTAGGTGTTTTATAGATCATTGTAAAGAAGGAGAGTTGTTGTGTATGTATGCTTGATGATATGTGTTAATATATCTTGATGATTTACCTGATTTCATCGATATGATGATTATGTTGCTCAAAATGAGCTAATCTAGCGGGCGAAAATCGGCATTTGAACCTCTTGAGGAAGGAAGTGCTTTCAGCGTCGATGCGATGATCAAGCGTGCATATCGTATGACAATGATGAAGTGCAACAGCCTAGATTTTGAAATTAGTGGGACCTTTATTTTTTGACTTCGTTTAGTTCATCGAAGAAAATTCCGTGCAATAATCAAATGTCAACAGAGTCTTGTCTAATCTTGAAGCGCAATGAAAACCTTGTTTCAAATTTCTCATATTCAAATTTGCAACTACTTTTTTTCAGAAAGCCATTTTCAAGTTGTAGATGAGGACATGAAAACATTTGCAAAATTTTGTTTTGGAATCATTCCGATTTTTGAGGTAGATTGCATAATAAATCTTCAAATGAGCAAATTTGCTAGAAAATCATCAATCTCTTAGTGATAATATAAGGACCGAGTGCAGAGAATTCTTGAAATTTGCTTGAGCTGTACTAGCATCGCCGATTTGCAAAGTACCAAATGAAATTGAAAGTCGACTCTGATGACATCGTGTGGAAGATGAACATACATGATTTGATGACTTGAAAATTCTATACCCTTTTGTTTCTGAAGCTTTTATTCAGTCTTATAAAGACCGAATCTCGTAAAATCTCTCAAGAAAAGATGAAGCAGCGTAAAGAGGATGTCATGCAGATTTCTAGGGAGTGCAGTGACGAAGCGATCTTCTCAAGTTTTTATGATCACTATTGCTCGTATGCTGGATGATGATTTGATGCTAAAAGTTTTGCTTATTAGCTAACCATGTGCTAAATAAAAAGAGATGTTGATGATAATCTTATTCAAGAAAGGTCACCTTCATTCTCTTGACTGCTTCAGGACTTTTTCATTACAAAGCCCTCATCAAGGTTTGGCTTTGATCATATGAGGAGATTGATTGAAGGAGACTTTTGTTCTGCATTTATGATCAGCAACAATGTTTGGTTATTCATGCAAAGTCTCGAGATCCTTTGGCGGCACTATGTCAGTATCACCAAAGAAAGACAACATAGAGTGGGAGAAAATTTTAAGATTAAAGATATGGAGATTATCGCAGATTAGAGTAGTGATGTGTTAATGAAAATCGTGTAGCTGGGATGTAGTATGAAGATCCTTTTACTGCAATTTTCTTGCAAGTCCTCTGAGATCAATTCATGCTTTGCAAGTTTATCAGGCTGATAAACTCTGAGTTCAAAATTTCCATGGGAGTTGCCTCGATTCTTTCCTTTCTCGCATGCACTCAAGATGATGGAAAAGGCATCAAAGCAACTGAGATGCTTACATGGTTGAATTGGGCCTGTTCCATTTCACTGATCATGTGATGAATGGAGACAATTAGAGTAGGGTGAATAAACTCAACGCTGAGCATCTTTTCTAGCTTGTCGATTAATGTTTAAATATCGAGTCAGTTCTTAGTTGAGTGAGAGTCAATTTGTGATACATCGACTCCATCGGGTTTTTGATCATGCATTTCGCTTTGAGATTTTTGATTCCGATTGCCCGATGGATAAGGGCAACATGGTACTGCTTCTCCCAAAGATCCTGTAAGTGCTCTGGCACCTCGAAGGAGACTACCATCCCCATTGGAAACCAATTTTAGTATCGGCCTTTGCTGACTCTCCTCCAGCTGATCAAACATGCTCTACTAAAAGTGATCTTAAAAGTCGTCGAGGTCAGATTTTGTCATGTCAATGAGTCTTCAAGCAAAATTCTGGTCACCTAGGCATTAGGTGTAGATTTAGGCTATTTCACTCTTTTCAAAGTTGTCCAAATCGTCTGTCCATAGTCACCATTCAATTGAAAGTGTACCATCGAGTCCGTAAGGGTTTTCATCATCATGTCAAATTCCATTAGGGTCATTTTAAGGCCTTGTTCATCTGTTCCTGACTAGTGCTTACAGTATGTCCATCTCCCTAGTCACTAGATGTTTTGAGGTAATTTCTCTGGATGGTCAAATCATCGAAAAGAAACTTTGTATCTATGTTCACACACCTTCCCTATGCATTAATGTACCATTAAACACTTCCCCACTCATTGAGATCCCCCAGATTCCTCGTGCACAAACCCTAGTTTCTTGCCATGCTTACATTTTCTAGTGCTAGGCACTGTGTTTTTCCCTTTTGGACCCCCTTACCCTCACTCAAATACTGAGATTCCACTTTCCCTCGCTACTAACATCCCTCCCTACTTCCCAAGGTTTCCTCAATAATTTAGAAGCCCCTTTATCCCCTTCATTTCACTTCATTTCGACAAAATCCCTTGCTTTCATACATCTAGATAAAGATTTCACTAAAATGATGTTTCGTAGAAATGAAAGATGAATTTTTTTGAAAGCTGAGAGAGGTTTTTGTCTAAAACATGCTAAAAGAAAAACATCCTCTCACTGCTTTACACAGTGTCATGGTTTGTAGAGAGATATCAAAAACACAATCGCCTCGTGGGAGAATTGATATACCTCACAAAGTGACTGCTAGGGAAAAATCAATATTTCCCTAGCTATGGTTAGCCATAAATGACTTTCGCATGATGAGTCAAATGATAACTAGACAAAATATATTTCCAATGAGCTATCATGAGCTCAGATTTGGAGTTGAGGAAGACTCTTCAAAAGTCGGGACTGCACGCATCAATTGAGGCAACCTCATTCTCGATACACTCGATATGACTGTTGGGAGATTTGATTTCTACGGCAAGATAAATGGACTCCACGTGAGATCCCACTTGGATCTAGATAGCCAACATCCAGGGGCTTTCCCAAAATCTATCATGAGGCTCAATTTAGATGTCAAGTGCCCCAAAACGGAAACTAAATGCGCGTTTCACGCATGTAGCCTGTGGGCGCTGCGTATGCAAATTTTTAGTTGATTTTCACCTTCGAACGCGAATTCGGCGCCGGATTCAGTTCCGTTTTGTGGGATGAAAATTTTTGAGTTATCATGATGTAAATTTATGTTTGGCATGTAACTTGGACTCACTTTTACCTATTCTAGAAGATTCACTCCTAAAAAAGTAAAAATCAAGTGTAAGAATCAGTTTCCTTCCTTTTAGAGGCAGGTTGTTTTGGCTGCCTAGATTCTAGCTCCTTGTTTAGAATTAGTTGAAACTGCTCCTAGAAGGAGGAATTCGACCCCTAGAGGCATGGGAAGGGGTTAGGATGGTCTATATGATTTAATTTCTCAATCATTTTCAGAGGTTGGATAGGTTGGACTCTTGGGAAGATTTTGGCACACTATTGTACATATTTTTCATATTTTGGCTAAGGAAAGATCAGAGGTTTTGCGGCATCTGTTGGGATTCTTGTGGCTTTCAGTTCTTGATGGTGTTTTCTCTCAGTTTATTGTAAGTTATTTCATGTTTAATGTATGCCATTCCCTTCTTATGCTTCTGAAATTAAATGAATGAGTAAATGAGGTTGAATCCATTGATTTCAGTGCTCTGCCTTTGAATTCGTTTAGTTTTACATGTTTTCGCATGTTTGGAGAGGATCCATGTTCCCTCTTGCCCTCTTTAGCTCCTTTCCATTCTAATCCATCCATATACTCAATAAAAATCATCAAGACTACTGCCTACCTCGCCCCAACTCGAATTCTGCAAAGATCTGGCCTTATCCCCGAACCCAAAATTGTTTTTTTCCATTTCTCCAACAAAAACCCAAAAAATCAAAATCAAAATTTCCTATCTCTTTACTAGCCTAAAATTAGTATTCATTGTTCATTATAAGTCATCTCAGCCCCTTTGAAGATCCTTTGCCGAGATAGACCCGGAGAGAGCCCTCTCCTGTCCTTGTAGGGCTAGCTACGAGGCTGAGCGTGGTTTGATGTAGCCTTGAGTTTTACCTTATTTCAGCCTAAGGTAGATTTGAGCTCTAACAGTGTGAATACTATTGAAACATATTTTATGAGCTTCCTATCACTGCTCTGCAGAAACTGCGTTATTTCCTAAGCAAAATTCTTTGTTGTTGCTGCAGTCTCTCTTTGAGGCATTTATGAAGACAACTAGGTGTGGGAGATCTATTTAACCCACCTAGGTGGATTTATTTTTTATTCCATCTTTGATTTAGGACTTAGATACTCAGATTTAAGGGATCCAAATTCTGATTTTCATTACTGTAGCAGCCATTACTAGAAAATGCATTTTCTAGTCATGCCTTGCTAGCAGTTCCCAATTTGGGATATTACAAAGAAAAAATTAAAGACAACGTGAAAGAAATGAAGAATGATCTAAAAGAAAACATGGAAGGTTTGAAAAAAGGTTTGAAAAAGTTGATACAAGACATGATTCTGAATGGAAAAAAGATAGTAGAGGAAATTCATGATGAGAACAAAATAAATTTTAATTGTGATTTCATGAAATCTAATGTTGGATGGAAGACCCACCATATTCCAAAGATCGATATGAGAAAGTTTGATGGGAAGGATCCCGGAACATGGAC
Source organism: Pinus albicaulis (assembly GCA_034641835.2). Classification (NCBI taxonomy): domain Eukaryota; kingdom Viridiplantae; phylum Streptophyta; class Pinopsida; order Pinales; family Pinaceae; genus Pinus; species Pinus albicaulis. Next base: position 32,875 of record JAXQQM020071161.1, on the reverse strand, counting down.
ACTACAGATGGAGCAATATTTTGATCTCAATAATGTGCAAAATACACAAAAGGTACGCCTTGCAACTTTGTATTTAGAACATAATAAATTTGTATGATATCGATGGCTTTGCTCCCGTAAAAAAATTGTCACTTGGTCAATTTTTATGGAGGAAATGATAGCACATTATGAGGATAAAAAAACAACACTTTCTTTATCCAATTGATAAATTTCAAACAAAAGGGTTTAGTGGTGGAGCACATTGAGGACTTCCAATTAAATATAAGGGTAGCTGATATTCCGAAGGAACACAAGATTGATGTCTTCATAGGGACTTTAAAGGATAACATCCAACATGAGGTTGGCCTTTGGGAACCTGATTCATTGGAGAAGGTATTCAGGTTGGAAAGAAAATTTGAATGTAAAATTATGGCGACAAGGAAGCCTACCACTCACATCTATAAAGATGGAAGTGTTGCTACTCCTAGAATTCCACAACCTACAAGGTTGACACCACAAAAATTGGAAGAAAAAAGAGAAAAGGGCTTTATGTGACAGTTGTGATAGAAAATGCTGTTGGGTGTGGAGCCTGATTACCTTGTTTACTTTCTATCACAACATTGGACCCCTGTACCTTAAAAGGGGCAGCAACGCCGCCCGTAATTAATCGTTGCCGTGGGGGGTCCAGGGGGGGGGGGGGCAGCACTTTTCGGAGCCTCCCCTGGTGGGGGTTTTTGGGGGCAGCACCCCCGTAGCTAAAAACAGATGTAAAATTGCCTTGTAAAAGTATAGTAATTTCTAGTCAATCTGGGCCGTTCATTAGGCAAATGATCTGACGGTAGAAGTTATGTTTATATTAGGGTTTTTTGCCCTAGAAGGCAACCCCTTGTATATATGAGGGCATTGTATTGCGGCTGTGTATTATGAGTGTATTCTCGGAGCGAGAAACAGAGAGGGAGACTGTGAGAGAGAACAGAGGATATTACAGCGGATCTGCTGTAGGTTTTGTCTCTTCATTTTTGTTGGATAATATAAAGGAAGGACTGGCTGTTCGGGGTGGACGTAGCCCAAACTAGGTGAACCACATATATCTGTGTCTCTCTGGTTTTATGTGTTTTGTGTGCTTGTATTTTCCGCATATTTTATGTGTTTCATTGCTCTGTAATATTTAATTTTCTAACAACTGGTATCAGAGCCGAAGGTATATTTGGTTGATAAACTCGCAGGAAAAAAGGGTTCCTGGTTCGAGTGGGAGCAATGGCGGACGATGGTAAGTTTAGGGTCGAGAAATTTAACGGCCAAAACTTTGCGCTGTGGAAGATGCAGATGGAAGATTATCTGTATCAGAAAGATCTGTACCTACCATTGAGCGGAAAAACAAAGAAGCCAGCGACCATGACAGACGCGGAATGGAACATTCTCGATAGAAAGGCACTCGGAACAGTACGGTTGTGTCTTGCGGCGTCAGTCGCCTTCAATATTTCGAAGGAAACAACAACAGAGGGTTTGATGTAGACGTTGGTGAAACTATATGAAAAACCCTCGGCCTCAAACAAGGTATTTCTTATGAAACGACTATTTAATATGAAGATGTTGGAAGGTGGATCTGTTGCAGACCATTTAAATGAATTTAATACAGTTACCAGTCAGTTAAGTTCTATAGGGGTAAACTTTGATGATGAAGTTAGAGCTCTGTTATTCTTGTGCTCATTGCCAGAGAGTTGGAATGGTTTAGTAATGGCCATTAGTAACTCTGTCTCTGGATCTAGTACTTTAAAGTTTGATGATGCTGTTGGTGCTATCCTTAGCGAGGAAATGCGACGGAAAAGCTCTGGTGAGACATCAGGTAATGCTTTGAGTGCAGAGTCTAGGGGAAGAAGAATGGAAAGAGGAAAGAGCTCGAGATATCGCAGTAAATCAAGGAAAGGCAGATCCAAGTCCAGATCGGGGATAGTGTGCTGGAATTGCGGAAAGAAAGGACACCTAAAGAAAGACTATAGATCTCAGAAGGGAAAAGAAGGAGACACACAGCAAGAAAACAATCATGAAGCAAATGTGACAGGTGATGTGTTACAAGATGCTTTGATTCTTTCTTTCGAAAATGTTACCGATTCTTGGGTTGTAGATTCAGGGGCTTCATTCCATGCCACACCTGATAAGAAATATTTTCATGACTATGTTCAAGGAGATTTTGGACAAGTTCGTTTGGGTGATGATAAACCCTGTAAAATTGTTGGAATGGGTAAAGTTATTTTAAAACAATAGAATGGAAACCAATGGCTACCAAAGGAGGTAAGGCATGTTCCAGATCTGAAGAAAAATATGATTTCAACAGGGCAGTTAGGCAGTGAAAGTTGTGTGACAACTTTCACAGATAAAACTTGGAAGGTCACCAAAGGAGCGCTAGTAATAGCAAAAGGCTAAAAGGTTGGTACATTGTATTTATGCAATGGTATTTCTAACTTTGTTAATGCTTTAACTTCGAAAGGAGCAGATGCAACATTGTGGCATCATAGGTTCGGACACATGAGTGAGAAGGGGATAAAAATTATTCACTCAAGAAATTTGCTGCCAGGTTTGAAGAATGTTGATTTGGATTTCTATGAGAATTGAATTTATGGAAAACAGAAGAGAGTCAGATTTCTCAGAGTTGGGAAAGAAAAGAAGAGCGAAAAATTGGAGCTTGTGCATACAGATGTATGGGGACCTGCTCAGGTATCATCTTTTGGTGGCTCTCGTTATTATGTTACTTTTATTGATGATGCAAATAGAAAACATGGATTTATTGTATTCAAAATAAATCTGATGTATTTGATACTTTCAAGAAATGGAAAGCTTTGGTTGAGATTGAGACAGGAAAGAAGTTGAAGTGTCTCAGATCAGACAATGGAGGCGAATATTGCAGCAAAGAGTTTGATAGGTGTTGTTCAGAGCATGGAATTCGCAGAGAGAAGACAGTTCCAAGAACACCACAAGAAAATGGTGTGTCAGAAAGGATGAACAAAACAATCATGGAGCGTGAAAGGTGCATGAGATTGCATGCAGGATTGCCTTTACAATTTTGGACAAATGCTGTAGATACTGCTATTTATCTAATAAACAGAGGGCCTTCAAGTTCCTTGGATGGTGGTATTACAGAGGAAGCATGGATAGGTAAAAAGGTAAACTACTCTTTTTTAAAGCCTTTTGGTTCTGAGGCCTTTGTCCATATTAATAAAGAAAATAGAACAAATCTTGAGGAAAAATGAAAGAAATGTACCTTTATTGGATATGGTGCTAATGATTTTGGTTATCGCTTATATGATTATGAAAATAAAAAATCATTAGGAGCAGAGACGTAATATTCAATGAAAAGGTCCTGTGTAAGAATCAGTTGCAGGAAAAGAAACAGGAAAAATAAAGCAAGGAATACACGGTTCTTGATGAGATAACTGAAAAAGTAAAGGTGCCTGAAAATAATAATAATCAACAACCACAGCAGCATCAACTACCACAACAACAACAGGCACCTCAAACACCTGAAAGTGGTGTTAGAAGATCTACCAGGATAAGTAGACCCTTTGAATGATACTCTCCTTCATTATATTATTTATTGCTGACTGATTCTGGTGAACCTGAATGTTATGAAGAAGCAATGCAGGTTGAAAGCAGGAAGAAGTGGGAGCTAGCCATGGAAGAAGAGATGGACTCCTTAATGCATAACCAGACTTGGGACTTAGTCAGGTTGCCTGCAGGTAAAACTACATTGCAGAATAAATGGGTTTACAGGCTGAAGGAAGAAGATGGAGGAAAACAGAGGTACAAAGCTAGACTTGTAGTGAAGGGGTTTGCACAGAAGAAAGGTATTGATTTTGATGAAATATTTTCTCCTGTTGTTAAGATGAATTCAATCAGAACTATCTTAAGTCTTGTAGCAGCGGAAGATTTACATCTTGAACAGTTAGATGTAAAGACAACATTTCTCCATGGAGATTTGGAGGAAGAGATATACATGCAGAAACCAGAAGGATATGAGGTAAAAGGGAAAGAAAAATTGGTGTGCAGGTTAAAGAAGAGCTTGTATGGTTTAAAACAGGCTCCAAGGCAGTGGTATCTAAAATTTGACAAGTTCATGTCTAAACAAGGTTATACTAGATGTCACTCTGATCACCGTGTTTATCTAAAAAGGAAAAATGATGGAAACTATATTATATTGTTATTGTATGTAGATGACATACTTGTTGCAGGATCTAACATGCAGGAAATAAATGTGCTCAAAAGAAAATTGGAAAATTCATTTGCAATGAAGGATTTGGGAGCCGCAAAACAAATCCTTGGTATGAGGATAACTAGAGACAGGAAAAATCGCAAATTAACACTGTCTCAGAATGAGTACATAGAGAAGGTGTTGAAAAGATTTAATATGCAGAATGAAAAACCAGTTAGTACACCTTTTGCTAGCCATTTCAAACTTAGTAAGGAGATGTTCCCAAAGACCCAAGAAGACATGGATTATATGTCTAAAGTTCCATATGCATCAGCAGTTGGAAGCTTAATGTATGCAATGGTCTGTACAAGGCCTGATATTGCACATGCAGTGGGAGTTGTAAGCAGGCACATGAATAATCCAAGAAAAGAACATTGTATGGCAGTAAAATGGATTCTCAGATATTTGAGAGGTACCACAAATCAAGCATTATGCTTTGGTGGTTCAAACATTGCTCTACAGGGATATGTTGATGCAGATATGGCAGCTGACAGAGATAACAGGAGGAGCACTACAGGATATGTATTTACTGTAGGTGGAACAACTGTCAGTTGGGTTTCAAAAATCCAAAGTTTTGTTGCACTTTCAACAACAGAAGCAGAGTATGTTGTTGCTACAGAGGCTAGTAAAGAAATGATTTGGTTACAAAGGTTTATGGATGAATTGGGTAAGAAGCATGATATGGGCACACTATAAAGTGATAGCCAAAGTGCTATTCATCTTGCAAAGAACTCAGCATTTCATTCCAGGACTAAACACATACATCTCAAGTACCATTTCATACGGTCAGTATTGGAAGATGGAGAGTTGAAGCTGGAAAAGATACACACTAGCCAGAATCCTGCAGATATGCCAACAAAAGTTGTAACTAGGGAGAAATTGAGAACATGCTCAGTTTCAATTGGTCTTCAAGGATGATGATGAAGATGAGAAACAACCAGGTCCAAAAAGGATTCATTGTCCAGCAAATGAAGCAGTGGTGGAGTTGCTACAATCAGTCTCCAAGTGGGAGATTGTTGGGTGTGGAGCATGATTATCTTGTTTACTTTCTATCACAACATTGGACCCCTGTACCTTAAAAGGGGCGGCAACGCCGCCCGTAATTAATCGTTGCCGTGGGGGGTCCAAGGGGGGGGGGGGCGGAAGCGCTTTTCGGAGCCCCTCCCTGGCGGGGGTTTTCGGGGGCAGCGCCCCCGAAGCTAAAAATAGATGTAAAATTGCCTTGTAAACGTATAGTAATTTCTAGTCAATCTGGGTCGTTCATTAGGAAAATGATCTGACGGTAGAAGTTATGTTTAGATTAGGGTTTTTTGCCCTAGAAGGCAACCCCCTTGTATATATGAGGGTATTGTATTGTGACTATGTATCATGTGTGTATTCTCGGAGCTAGAAACAGAGAGGGAGACTGTGAGAGAGAATAGAGGATATTACAACGGATCTGCTGTAGGTTTTGTCTCTTCATTTTTGTTGGATAATAGAAAGGAAGGACTGGCTGTTCGGGGTGGACGTAGCCCAAACTGGGTGAACCACATATATCTGTGTCTCTCTGGCTTTATGTGTTTTTTGTGTGCTTGTATTTTCCGCATATTTTATGTGTTCATTTTATACATAATATATAATTTTCAAACAAATGCACTAAGAGTGATAAGTGTCTTGAGAAGAAATTACATGAACTACGAAAAGGAGAAGAAAATGAATAAGAAACTTCAAAATAAGAGGATATACACCAAGAACAAACCCTAGAGAAAGAAGAAATGAGTTTGACCATATCTTGTAATGCATTGGTAGGAATTACCACTCCTCCAAATCTCAAGATAGAAGGACATATCAAGAAAAAAAAGTTAATAGTGTTGATTGATTCGATTAGTACTGGTAATTTTATTCATTGTAAGGTAGCCAAAGAATTGAATTGCTTCCTATACCAATACAGTGTCAAGTGATGGTTGCAAATGGAAGAACTATAAATTTCTTTGGAAAATTCCATAATATCAAACTAACCAGGGAATATGATGAATAGTCCAATGATTTGAAATTTCAATAGGAGGTATTGATGTTGTACTAGGATTACAATAGTTACAATCTTTGGGGATGGTAGTTTTTAATTTTCAAGAAATTTTCTTGAATTTTTTTTTCGGAATAGAAAGTAATTTGAATTACGAAGTGTTGCGAGGGAAGCCGGGGAAAAGATAATAAGCTCTCTTTATCATGACAAAGCACGAAAAGAAAGAAAAATAGGGTGTAATTCTACAATTATGCTCACTAGAAGTTCCAACATCAAAAATAATCTATTTCTCTATATCTCCAAAAATTCTTGGACAATCATTCCAAGTTGTTGAAACTCCCAAGGGACTCCCACCTATTCGTGATCATGATCATGCTATTCATTTGATTCCGGGAAGTGTTCCTCCAAACATCGGGCCTTGCAAATATCCTTATGTCCAAAAGAGTGAAATTGAACGTATGATTGCAAAAATATCGAGGAGGGTAGAAAAGGTATAATTCAACCCAGTCAAAGTTTTTCTCTACTCTAGTAGTATTGGTGCCTGAGAAGGATGGATCATGGCACATATGGGATTATAGGAAGATCAATAAACTCGCTATTAAAGATAATTCTCATTCCTATGATGATGAATTATTGGATGAATTACATGGGAAAATTTATTTTGCAAGTTGGATCTTCGTTAAAGATATCATCAATTAGAATGAAGATTGAAAGATATTGAAAACAACATTTTAGAACTCATGAGGTGTTATGAATTTTTGGTCATTCCTTTTGACACTTTAGTACACCTTCCATTTCAAAGGGTTAATGAATTCCATTATCAAACCCACCTTGAAAAAAGTGTTATTATTTTTTGATGATATACTAATCTACGGTGGGTCTTGGAAGGATCATGTTCGACATGTTGATGGGGTGCTCAAACTATTAGAGGAGAAACAATTATATGAAAAAACCTCCAAGTGTTTCTTTGGAGTACAAAAGTGGAATATACGGGTCATATTGTATGTCATGTGGGTATTGGTATACCTAAAAAAATTAAAGCCATTAAGAAATGGAAAGTCCCCACAACCATAAAGCGATTGCGAAGTTTCAGGTTAACGGGGTATTATCGCAAGTTTGTTAAGAATTATGGGAGAATAGCAACACACTCCCTAACAGCATTGTTGAAGAAGATGCATTTTCATGGACTGGTAGAAGCAACTAAGATAGCACACAGACATCTTAAAGAGGAAACCCTTTACCCTTTCTTTCTTTAGTCTTAGCTACGTCGGACTTCCGCGCTGGCCTGACCTTTCAATTAGTGCCTCGAAATGGAATTGGTGTTGTTTTAATGCAGAGAAGGAAGACCCATTTCTTTCAAAACCGTCCAATCAAAGAGAGAAATGTTGTTTACATAAATCTGTTTATGAGAAGGAAATGTTGGCAATACTACATGCACTAAATGATAGGAAACGGCAATACTACATGCACTAAATAAATGATGAAATTACCTAATGGGAAAACACTTCAGAGCAAAAAATGATCATGATAGTCTTAAATACCTTTTTAGAATAATCTTTGTCTTCGGAAGAAAGCGATAAAAATAGCTCACAAAGATGTTGCGTTATGACTTTGAAATCATCTGAAAAAAGGCTAAATGTTGTTGCGGATACACTCTCAATAAAGGATGAAGAGGTGGAAGCATTTCTTGCATATGCATTTCGGTATCCCGATCGGATTGGATAATGAGCAAGGGATGAATGGAAAAAAGGACGAAGAAGTGTGGACCCTCATTCAAAATTTGCGGCCAAGATCCTAATACATCGATACATTTAGTTGGAGAAAAATGATTCCTTATGGTACAAAGATGACTTATATATTTGTAATAATTGCCAACTAAAACAAAAATATTCTTTTAGAATTGCAAACTTCTCCTTAGGGAGGACACTCGGGGAATCTTAAAAAGCTTACCATGGGGAGCAGAAAGAATGGATAATGCATAAAATATGATATTCAAAAGTTTATGGCGAATGTTTGGTTTTCCAACAAAATAAATTTGAGACAATTAATACCGGGTCTTCTATAACATTATCCATTCCAAATTAAACGTTGGGGAGGAGATTTCAATGGATTTATCATAGGTTTACCTAAGTCTGAGAGAAAAGAGTGTCATCATGGTGGTAGTTAGTACACTTACTAAGTATGCACAATTTTTGTCTTGCATTATCTCATCCATTTAAAAAAAGTACAATTGCTCTGCATTTGCAGAAAAAAATTCAAAATCTACATGGAAACCCAAATATTGTTATAGCGATAGAGATCTAATTTATGCGGAAATTTTTGGACGGAAATTATTTTCTTTTTTGGGTACTCAGCAGCTTGCGACTCATCTTATCTTATCAATCAGGTGGGTAGTGAGACAAGTGAAAAAATGTTTTTGAAGTATATCTTCATTTTTTGTATATGATAAAAAAACAGTAGGTCGGTAGTTACCTATGGCTAAATGGTGGTATGTACTTCTTACATCTTCTTTGACAAAAATAACCCCATTTATGGCTTGCTTTATGGATATCATCCATCATCCATCACATCATCTTTAGGAGAAAGTTATAGGAGTTAAAAAACGGTGGAAGATCACGTTGAGCATCAAAAACAATTCCAACTCTTAAAGGATAACCCAAATTTGCTTTAAAAAATCAAATAAAACAACATGCATATCAACGCCATGGCAAGAGGGTTTTGATGTGGGAGACTAGGTATTTTTAAAGCTACAACCATATAAACAAATTTCCTCAAACGAAGCTAAGAAGGATAATAAGTATCACCAAAGTATGGTCCTTGTAAAGGTGTTGAAAAATATTGTTTTACTTAAAATCTTATGGCATACAAATTGGAGCTTCATGCTTCTTCTCAAAGTGCATCTAGTTTTCCATGTTTCATGCATAAAGTAGGTTATAGATGACAAATTCCAGTTCAAAGCAATATTGCAGGCTGCCAGTAGAAGAGAAAAATCATATTGGAACCTAGCGATCACGGAAACGAAAATCGTAGGTTATGAAATCGATCGATTTCGAGTATCTCATCGAGTGAAATTTACTGCCAGAAGATTCTACATGGGAGGATGAGAATTTTATACGAGAATCATCCACATCTACTCAAGCGTTGAGGAAAACACTTTTTGAAGGAGAGGGGCATGTTAGGTCCCTATATTACTAGTGTAGTCCCTTATTTTTTTAGTGTATCCCCCTTGTGATTGTTGGCCCTTTTATTATTTATGTTGTTGTTATTGTTGCCCTTACATTATTATTGTTGGCACAGCTGTAATTATGTTGTGATAACCAGACTCCTATATAGAAAGGAGGTTTTGTCATTTGTATCATCCAATTGTTCATTTATGTAATAAAGGAAGTTTCCCCCTTAAAGTGGCTTATTTCTAAGGCATTTATCTCTCATTTATTCTATTTTTGGAGTTGGTTTCTTAACACAGCAAAATTTTTAGATTTCCAAGTCTCGTAATTTTCTTTTAAAATTGGGAATTGTAATAAATTGCGGGATCTCGAAAAAACATAATTTTAATTATTCTGCAATTTGGTTGCGACGATTTTAAGGACCATTAGTGAAAAATGAATTCATTATTAAAGATTAACTAGGAATTGATATTTTAAATCAGTACTAATTCATTCTAAAAAAAATTAAAATAATACATTTTGTACATTTTTTAACTTGATACGGTAAATAGTCAAACTTTGGATGAGCACCATTTATAAACCATGTAACCAAATGATATGAAATAAGTACCGATGGAAAGCTAGCAAAAATTCAAACTCAATGAAGAAATCAAAATATAAATATGACGAAAATTAAAAATTTGGCGAGGTATGAGACATATGCAAAAATAAAATATTAAAAAGGTGATTTGGCAATGTATGGACGGGGTCCCCATGTTTAAAATAAATAAGTAAAAAATGGTAGGGTTGAGTATTCACTACAATGTTGGGTGACACATGAGGAAAAGGCTTCATTATCTATGGTTAAAGATAATGAACTTCAATTTACCCTAAAGGTTAAAAATATTAGAGTCCATTGAATCGTCAAAATATAAAACAATTCCATGGGTCCCTTAAATGTATTAATATGAGTTCAAAAAGATAAGTACTCAAAGAGAACTTGAGTAAAAATCATGAATCCAAAATATGGGAAAAAATTTATTTTAATTACCTCGTAAGAGAAATAGAAGGCAGATAGGAGTTTTTGATAAAGCATATATCCATTGTTATGATGGTCTACTGCAATCACTTTTCTCCTAGTGAGCTTGAATAATACCCGACGATGTTTTATTTTATTCACACAAGCAGCAGCCCCCACTTCTAGCCGACGTCCCCTTAACCTGGCTTTGAGATTGTACTATTTCCCATGCTTCATATTTCAAAATACCCATGCCGGTAAGCCCATTTGTGAGATTTTTATTTTATGATGTGCACAGGTGAAAGAGTGGGATTATGGTAATAGAGACTTATGTTAATGGATATAACACTTTCATTATGTTGACTTTATTAGCGCTCCATAATTCCGAGGGCGAAAGAAAGAATCTAGGAGCGACATCAAAACCACTTTGGGCCTAGGATCTAGACCTCCTGAACTGGGGGATATCTCTATTATATATAACTTTGTTCTTTAGTGTTTTAGGCTAGTTAATGGAGTTCGAATTTTGGATTTTGAATTTGGGTTGGTAGAGAACGCGAGGGAAAAGAAAATGGTGGAAATGGGTAGAAGCAGGTGATCAATTTGCGAGTAATCGAGCATAGACTCAAGCAGGCAAAACTAGGTGTACTACTTTGGATCTTTGAGAATAAAATGGAATGGGAATATGAGAAGAGGAATTTAATAGAAATTGAGGAGAAATTAAAATTCCTCCATTAGAATGGAGTGTGAAGTTCATGAGCGAAGAGCAGAATTAAGAATTCCTCAGTTTGACAGGTGAAAAGCATAGACTAGCCCAACAAACACACCCATAATATGTTTCTCTGTAAAAAATCCTATCCCAGCCCAATTTTTGGCTTCACAATAAAAAAATTCAAATGCGAGAGGAAGATAATGGAAAAACACATAAAAATAGGAGGAAACTTCACCATTTCATACACCACATGAATCTTTGAATATTTGGTCTAGTCGTACTTTAGTAATACTTGAAACTCGGTAAAGACACTTTCCCGAGAATAAGAGTGTTTCTCATTACAATTTCCAACCCTCTCTGTTACTTAGTGAATAAAGTGTATGTGCTAATCCTACTAACCGATTACCATCGAGTACCGTAATTAACAATCACTTTCTCATTAACTACATAACATAAGGACTAACAATATTTGGCAATAGCCATGAAATAAAACATTTGGATTCATTAAAAGACTATGGACATCTAGCACTTTTTTTGGACAACTCGCCTTTGTTTGATTTCCTAAAATCAGAGGTTTTTATGTATTTCTTGGTGTAAATCCTGTCAAACTTGACATGTGCTATTTTTATTGTCCTTTAGTGCTAAAATACCGAGTTGGATATTCATATGGTTTTATACCTTGAAACGCTCAATTTGATCGAATCTCATCTTCTTTCTAAAAATAGAAAAAAATGCTACAAAGTTGATGACACATACCTTTTAATATAAATTACGAAGGTTGGATCATGATATACTATGCCTAAGCATATACATTACTACAAGCTTCAAAAGCTAGCCGCAAATGTTTCCAAAGGCGAAAGTGGCCCAGCACGCTTCAACATCAACCATAATGCATCAACCCAACAACCAAACTATGTTAAAATATAAGGTCCTCAACTTCAAAGCTTCTACGACATGTTGCACATCGGTGATTTCTAGCCATTCTCCGGTGTTTGAGCATATGGAATTATAATAATCTTAATTCTCTTTTGAACATCGACAAACAGCCTAGCTAAAGCTAGTAGAATATTTCTCTTGAAATGAAAAATCATGTTAGCTAATACTGATCTACCCGGATACGTTACGTGAAAAACTTCCAATTTTCACCGATCAAATTCATTGATTTTTAAACTATTCATTTGATTTCTCACTGTACGATAGCGAGATTGGTTTTGGTTTTGAGGGTTTTCCCCACTCAACTTTGACATCATTTTTTATATTTTGACTTCATCATATTGATTAAATGGCCTCAAGTTGCAGTGGAAATTTCAACCCCTTTTTTGAAAAATATATCGCCTTTGGTGAGCTTTTGGGAACACATATGTCCATGCATTTTTGTCTTTGAGGATACTCGGGTGTAGATGTCCTTGTTGAAGGTGGACGCAAACTTCCCGAAGACAATAGACTTATTACTCGAGCTAACTAAGGTTGTGCGTTACTTAGTCTTTCGAATGAGGGCGTTATCCTTCATAATTTTGTTCTGATTTTTACAAGCCACAGCAGCCATTTGATTTTTTGGGGAACAATCCATTTTATCGATTCTGATAATTCATGGGCCTTCAATCCCACTCTCAATTAAGCATGTAGTCGAAGATGGCTTAGCTTGGAAAAATGTATTCTTGATCATTGTTGCTTAAGAAATAATCATGGAGCAACTCGTCGGAGAATAATACCACTGAAAAGGTCGAATCTATGGCTCATGGTGATTGCAATGAGGTGTTGCGCTTGTCGACAAAACTCGAAATTCGATTTGAGAGGCCAATGAGATGGTAAGTTGTATTTTGATGGAGGGTGAGAACTTTGGGGGCAACTGTGGTGCTAGTGGAGACAAAAACCATTTATTTCGGACCCCCCAAACATTGAGTTTGAATGGTGAGCAAAGAAAAATAAAATTGGATTTATTGGATCGCAAAAGAGGGGGTTTAATATGGGCAGAAGAGATGACAAAAGCTTTCTATGATGAGATAAGAAATGATGAATGGAAAGACTGAAGCTTATATCATAAGTGTAATGCAATGTACAACATCATAAATTATAATACAATGTGCGGAGAATGAGAGTTTCACCTAAAGTTTTAGAATTTTTCAAAACATTTCTTCCATGCGCTTGTAAAAGAGTTTTCAAACCTAGAGAAAACATGTTTGTCCTTTTGAATAGCAGTACCCACTAGGAAATAAATGAGCTTGTTATTTTCCAATATGAAAAAATTTGAAGAAAAAATAATTGGTCGCCTCGAATCCTATAGATTATGAGATACTAATAATGATTCTCGTTGGGGATAGCTGCTCTAGGAGAGGAAGTGTCGAAAACAACGTAGATACGATAGCTTGATCCATTGGGTTGATCTTAATATGCAACCTAGTGTGCTACGAAGCTATAGCTTCTAAAAATATTTAAGTTTGAAAACACAACTCTCTACAACTAAAGTTGGGAACACTCTTGAATTGAAAACTAAAAAGTGATACGAAACTAAAAGCTGAAAAGATGCTCATATTCTTGAGCTTGTTGCACACCTACCTACCTAACCTCTTGAAATCACTGACTATTGTAAATGATGCAATAATGTCGGTGCATCCGGTCAAGAAATTGCTCTAATATCTTTTTAATTTCCACATTGCTTTTCACCATCTTCAGAACAAACATGATAATGGTGTTTGATATAAATTCCCGACATGATCTTTTTTACCTGTAGCTCTTGGTACCTCGAAAAACAATAAACTCTGAAATGTGTGTGGCTTTTGTACATAACAATTTCTCCATATAGACGACCCACTTTGGATCAAGATACACTTGACTTATTTAAGGATAATTTTGACTCATCAGTTCAACTTCAAATCCGAATCTGAGATGTGCTCTCATGTCTTCAAACAACTTGGAACATGCTTTCATTTACGATGAGTTTTTGTGCCACTAATTACCCATTTTGAATAAGGCAGGTGGGACGGACTATACGATCATATCCATATCATGCATGACTTTGAGAGCATTATGAATACATGAAGACTAACTTTGGAAACACAAACCATCCAACGTGTAGTTATTGGATCATGTGGTGCTTTGGATGAGTGGCAAGTGATAGTTCTGCGAGACCTGCAATTTCTCTGTGATTGTCAGCTTCAAAATATGAGTACGATTCCTTTTCTGCAATACGAAATGAATTAAAACATAAAGTGAGGAATCAAAGTACAGATGAATTATCATTTGTTTGGAACTTTGTGATTTTATACGAGATTTGTTGCTAAAAAGAACTCAAGAAGTACGAACCTGAATCTAAAAACGGTTCTTATCATGTAATTTCCTCATCTGATTGGTGGGAGAGTTCTAGATATACTTTTTGAAAATTTGTTTATAATTTTCTCTCGAAGTGAGAAAAACATAGAGAAGCATTTTTCACTTACTTAAAAATTTGTATGTTTTCACTTTTTAATCTTGCTCGGCATGCAGTTTGATTTCCATGTTTACATTGTAGAAATAATTGAACACTTCTTCCATGTAGAAAATAGTGTTGTTTCTCTTAATACACAGTCAGCCTAAGCCTCAACTACAATCATCATTGATGATCATGTCTAGGAAAATCATCTACATATGCAAGGTCATCAAATATGCATACCTCAGAACTTTTCCCCATAATTTGATTTTGAAGCATCTTTGTTTGTGTTGTGGATTGAGTACATAAATAATCGTTTTCTACTTTAAGATACTAAAGATGAGCGCTTAATTTCTTGGGTATGTTGATCCTTGTCTTTTTACCTTAACTAATAGAAAATAGGTGTTTTAACAAACGAGCTCCTCTTTCCTGCTAATCTTATGCATCATTTCATTATGTTGTATTTGTGAGAATATATAGTTTTATTTATATGAATGTCAATTTCTCTTTCCTTCTTCACTACTTTTGTTTGCCTCTCTATTTAGCGAGTTCACTTCCACATCAACTACAATATTTTACATTATTTCAAGGGATTCAAATTATCTACTTTCTCTGACTGGAATTCCATTTGGGTCTGATACATCTAGGTAGTTCGAGGAGCTAATCATGGGTGCTTATTTGTATAATATCGAGGCATTGAATGATACACTTTATTGAACCTAGCTGAAAAATGTTGTCTTTGTCTCCTTTAGTTTTCTTTTAAATGGTTATACTCTTCTCGATGAGGAAAAAAATTTCCATAGTCACCCATCTATCTTCGGGGAAAATTTGCACAAATTGATGAAAATGCTAATGCTTTAAATTTCAGAGATTTTTTAAACCAATTTATTACATTGCGGTGATAAGGTAAATATTCTAATACATACATCATGTTCTTCCACCTCAATAGGTCAAGAAAATCCTCAAGATTTTGAATGTGTTTTTCATGAAATTATTTTCACGTTTTCTCCATCAAGCCTAGGTAGTTATTTTCTGTTTCTGCCGAAGTCCTTGGAGGATATGAGGAAACAAAACCGAGGAGGCTTGTAAATGTCCCGGGACTTTTCTGATATGGGAAGTAAAGCGTGAGGCTTATAACCTTTGAAGTTGTAGAAGTGGGAGATGAAGCCGAGGCTCTGTGTCTCACTTTGGGTTTTCACGAGTGTGTGGAGATTGTCTAGTGTGTGAGTATGTGCATGATCTACAATTTGGGGCTTATTTTCTTGAGGCTCATCAATTTTCAAATCAACCGACCTGTAAATTTCGGTGACTTAATGTGATCAGGCTCATGATGAGATATAAAGTAAGTACGGATAAAGCAAAATGTCTCGAAATACAATTGGAACTTGAATACAGTGTTTTCAGTTTCCTTGTCATGCTTCGGGGTCTTCCTCCGGTAGAATATTTGAATGAGCCCACGATCCCGAGATTAGGTGAGAAAGAAGAAAGAAAGGAAAACAAGGTGGATTTCAACCTTCTTGTGTTAAGTTGTTTCTGTCATCAACCGGATATGAAATTGATAAGTGTTACGGGAAAGATAAACTCATTCCCCAATATGATGCTTATATGTTAGCACTGTGGTCCAGAGCTGAAGAAAGAATCTGACAACATAATGGCAGGCCTGGGGAGTCTGACCCTCCCTGAACCCAGAAATGGATCTCTCTATTGAATGTAGCTTTGTTTGCTTGCAACGTTTTAAAAACTAATTAATAGGTTTAAAAAGATTGATTTTGAATTTGAGGTTTACAAAATTGGGGAAACGAGAGAAAAAGGCAAATGTGAAATGAATTAAAAGGCGGTGATCAATTTCAAAAGTGATACGACATGAATGAAACATGGCAAGCTGAGGTGTGCTACTTTGGATCTTTGAGAATAAAATGGAATGGGAAGGAATGTCTACGGAAGGGTGGAATTTAGTAGAAATTGAGGAGCAATAGAGAATTCCTCCATTAGAATATCATGTAAATTTCAACAAAGCAGAAAATTGAAGTTATGATTTGGCACTGGTGAAAACTAATTTTTTATAGCTCTGTTGATTAGGGTACTCTATATAAAAAATACATCCTTCATTTCTTATTTCTGACAAAAAATTCAAAGAAATACTAAGAGAAGATATTGGAAAAACACATAAAAATAGGGAGAAAACATTGTTTAGGACATACATGAATCCTGAACGAGTTGGTTTGGTATTATTTTAAAATAATCTTGTGAGCACCAAATAAGAACCACTTTCCCGAATAGGAATTTGTTTCTCAGCCATTACAATCCCCCTCATACTTGGTGAATAAAGTATATATGCTAATCCTGCTAATGATTACCATCAATGTTGTGCTCTTTGGGTCCTTTCTCATTATTAACTACATATGAGAGAAGGACTAACATTGTTTGACATGTTGTAAATAGTATTTGGGTCATTAAGGACACACGGACATTTGGAACTTTTTTTGGACATTAAGATTTTTTCGTTCACAGAAATTGGGTTTTGTTATGTGTTTGTAGGTGCAAATCCTATCAACCTTGCTTGTGCTATTTGATTGTCCTATTATCACAAAATTCTATCATAAGTGCTAATCGGTATCTATATTATGCTTCCTTTTAGGACAATCTTTTGATTAAACTTAGCCTCACTGGTGCGAAGAGGGCTCTCAAAAGGGTTAATAGTATTAAATATGAATATTATTTATGTAGCTAAATCTGTTTGACTCCAATTTTGCTTATGATGAGTGTAGGTTGAAAATAGTATCGTATGCAAACATTGGAAGTATGGAGTCAACACTTTTAGTGATTCGGTGGTAGATTCACTTGACAGCGCAAACTTGGCCAGGTTAAGAGTTTTTAGCGAGTGGTACACACACATGAAACGGGGAAAAATACACAACCAATTTTATCTATAAAGGAAGTTAAACCCGTTACATGAATGAATTATGAGTATAATGGGCCGAAACCAACGAAAATGGGACACATAAAAGAAATAGATAAGGTAAACTAAAAACTCAATCAGAATCTTAGGTTGGTCAGCTCAAGAATGTATTCTTGAAAAAGTCAATTTACAATAAAAAACAGTTTTATAAAAATGTCAACAATAAGTTCGACTCTATGCCCTTTAATAGACTTGTTACATCATGATATGATATGCCTCCTACCTAGATTCATTGAATTTTTGCTAATGACACCTTTTATAACCATAAAACATCTGTGACAAATAACCTTATCTTAAAAATAAATTGCATATTTGATAAGTATGCTTTCACATGTTCAAATTAGGGTGATGGGACTCATCACTACATGACCACTTAATTGACCTCCTCTAAAGCTGAAACAAAACCCTATTTTTTAAAATTAGATAAATCTTCTTCACGAATGCTTTGGGTACTGCTAATTTATCTTTATTCTATGGTATTTGTTAAATAAACTTTGCTTTTCATAGATGCTACTTACTTAGATAATATCTAGGCATTCAAATATGTCAAACACTGTAAAAAAGCTTGCTTTAATACTTAGTAAGGAAGTTTGGTAGCGTTGCAAAAATGCCATTCACCCTCAGTATTTTTTATTCTTTTTTTTCCTTTGGTCTGGTCTTCATCATCCCCTTGAACACATCTTCTTCCACTGCAAATTTCACCTTGAAAACTCCCAAAAGCGGTTCAAAAAGGAAAAAAGAAAAAGCTATAGCCAGTTTCGTAGCATTTTGTTGTCCTTGAGCCACAGCACGCTACGAAGCCTTTAAAAAGTGCGAAGTCCCTTATTCTGTGTATTAATTTGAAAAATAGAACCTAAGTGCCAAAAACTTGTTTTTAAAAATATCATTAGCCTCAAAATCTATAAACTAGCTCACCTTATGATCCTTGAGGCATTTCTTCCTCATTTATGATGGGTTGAGCTATTAGCTCTGTTCTTCCCACTTTGTCGATTTAAGGCATTTTTTCTCTAACTATTCATGAATTAGTTCAAGGCTGTCTGGGTCCTTAACACAGTCTTTCAAATTTCTGTTGGTGGCTTTCAGGAAGTGTGTGTTCATCCTCCTAAAGCATGTTTGGCCTCTTCCTCACTAGAATGGTCCATGCGATGAGCCTGGCTGTGTATGTCAAGTCTTGGAAATAGTGTCAACTGTTCCCAAATTGCCTTCATCTTTTCAGGCGAATCTTCTCTACCATGTGTTTCTTGCTTCTCTTTTAATATTCATGATTGGCCAATTTCAATTGAGCTTGCTTGAGGAGTTGTAACTGCTGTTTTTTCATCACCTTCTCTTTTTCCATTTCTTTTTATTTGCTAACTATATCTTTCTACTTGGGGTGATGAAAATTGATGATCTCTTGTGGTGGATGATGTGTCGATTAGGTGGTTGAACCTCTTCAATGCTCTCTAATAGCTTCCTAACTATTAATGTCTTGCATCTGAGCTTTCTTGTGGAACATAAAACTGTCTTCTCCCTCAAATTCTAATTTCTTTTGTATTTAGCCTTTTTTAGCATGTCACCTTCCTTTGTGTCCTTGGCCTAGACTATGGGAGTTTATTCTATGTCAATGACATGTAATATATCTTCTATATTTCCTTTAGCTACTGCTGTCTTATAAAACCACTATTTTCTCTTCTAAGACGTATTTGGCTCCTTGTCATCCTTTTTTTTTCCTTGTTTACTCACATCTTGTGGTTGGAATGCCTCCTTAACAACATTTACATGTTTAAATATTGGAACTATTATCAAAGGTTGTAATTCCCATATGCATAGAGAAAAACGTTGTAAAGTTAAGGGGCAAGGTTAATGGTCCCTCACTTCCGCCTAAGTACCAATACTTCTCACATTTAGTTCAGGTAGGCTTCAATCTGGGCCAATAACGAATTCTTTTACTTCCTTTCTTTGGACCTCACCAGTCGAATCTTGCTGTCCACACTTAGTTGATGAACTTGTTCCAATCGGCATTTCAAATCCAATTTGACCCATGGGTAGCCTTTGATTAAATAGTGCTCTCGACAACATTACTTTCGGCCCTCATACGTGATACAATGCGAGCATGCCATTGTTCGATGGTTATTCAGCTCTAGAGTGAACTTCATTCCTGTGCTGATACATTTATAGTGCTGCTCTATACAATGTTTTGTTGACCATTAATTTGACGGACCAAACGTTGTAGGCATTAATACCAAGCCACGATTCTACATAACAGTTGAGCACCCATATGCAGGGCCCCACAACTTGTGCACAGTGTTAACAACATAGTAACTTGAAACGCGGCTGCCCTTGGATCTCCTTAAGCTGTATCGCGGTTGGGATTAGTATATCACATTCTTTGGCTTCAAAATCTTAGTAAGTTTGTGGTTTTACAATACACCCCCGGCCAAGTGTCGCTCCCTGGAGTGTCACGCACGGTCCAAATACATACAGGTACAAGGCGGTGGTCAAGGCGAGAACGCCTTTCTTTATGCGACAACTAAGGTTCGGGTGCTCGCTCCCGGGTTCCACCAATGGTTTGTTACCTTGGTTGATCTTAGCCTTCGTGTGCTCTTTTCGACAACGATTGATACACCGCCGATCGATAAATACTATGGTTGTCGTCTTCCACGAAGTCTCGCCCGCTCCCATCGTACCTTCACCCCGGATTAAAGCCGCGATTTTTTGCGGTGGTTGAGCTACCTTTGAAATAATTCCCGATTAACCACACATCGAAGGTAGGGAGTTCCTTTTACCATTGTAAACTAGTTCCTGGAATCGGCCCAGTTTCAACGAGGAAGCGAAATTTGCTCCTCATGAGATTTTATGCGAGTTAACGCGAAACGAGAGGGGATTTCTGTTGTTGCGTTTGCATTGAGTCCATAGTGATTGTTCGACCTTCCTTGGGTTCTATTACAAAAATTAAATGGAGTTCTCACTGCTTGTGTACAAACGGAAAAGCACTTCTTGAGAGGAGAATCATCATCGGTTCTCGAGATAATTTACCTTAATTCCCATTTGACTCGAATAACGGGTCTTGAGTCTGATGGGTTAATTAACTTTCAGGTTATGTGGATCACCATTCGAACCAATTGTGCGACCTTATTTAGATAACGGTTCGCGGGGATTCAAGAATTTCTTCATACAAAATAAATAAACATCTGCCGTAAATGTTCGAAACAGTTCTTTCATCGCATATACATGAATTTACAATTTCTTGACGAGCTGGAATCTTCGATTTGGTGGCCTCCCCTGCTACTCTGGGTAAAAACTCTCTCTGTCTCTGGGGCGTTTACGTTTATACAAACACAAATGAGTCGATTCGCTTCTTGATGAAACCTCTTGAAATTCTCTGGTTTCATATTTTTGGTCTGTTGAAACTACGAAAGCTGATGTAATCTACTCTATTGCCCTTAGATGTCTCTTCATATTCTATCTTAACCAATTTCTCATGTTCTCAAATAGCTTGAAACAATTACAATTACTACCATGTTTATTCAAAATGTTAATATTTGTGAAACTTTGAAAACATAAAAGACCCTCCTAGGTATTATAAAAGTACAAGTATTTACAGAGGCACAATACTTGCACAGCTGGACTCCAAACTTCAAATTGTTCATGGTCTCTTTGGTCATGTGTCTTCAGTCTACGCACTCATGGATCCCCAGAAGCCTTGTTTTTCGCTGCTGTTCATCGTTGCATCATCTCAGTACATTCACTGGTCTCCAGTCACCCATTGCGCAATGTGCTGACCCTATACTTTCACAATGTTGCCTTTGTCTTTCCTTTGCCAAAACTCCTCCTTGTTTTCTCTGACCTTTGATACTCCACAGTCCTCCTCATCGCTGACTCCCTTGATAATACGATTTCTTTGTCCAACCTATCTTCTGTTGGATATTTTCCTTTTCTCTTGCTTCCATGTATGGCGACCAACATTCACTTTGCTCTTGTATTCGCTGTGCTGTTCTTTCTTTATGTTTTCAATTCTATGAGATGTCATCCCCCATGTTGTGTCCTCGAACTTCTTGTCCCTACGCAACATTTTTTTGGCTCATCATATGATGCCCTGTGCCCAAAGATAAATCGTCGATCAATTGTCCTTGCGATGTATACCCATACGGTATACTAGTAAAAAACGAGAATTAAATCACTGTGACTAGTATCTTGCTCCTCCTTTCTTCATTCGAGGAGCATTTCCATTCCGATGTCTTGTGGTTCTCTCTTATTTGCATAAATTTTCTCCATGACCATTCACGATATCCTTTCTATTCTTTTCTTACATTATTTAGTATCAACCCTTAATTTTAAACCCTTACGTTTCTCCTTTACTCTTGAACCGTCTTCCTTAAATTCTGTCCTTTCTTGATGGATTCGCCGGTCCCGACAAGTGATTAGCTTTTCTTTCTCATATTCGCTGACATAGAATTAAGTTCTTCTTCACTTCAGTAGTTTCTAAAATTTGCTCATCGACCGGTTTTGGCCTATCCAACCTAGCCAACTCTTTTACGTAATGGCGATTGAAAAATTCCCATATATGAGACATGGTTGTCTCATCTTCATCGTGACATTTTTTCTTCTCCCAAGACAATTTAAAGGATGAATTGTCTTACGCATCACAGCATGTACACATAAACAAAATATGGATATTAAAGCCATGAGACCTAATGGTCTCGATTGACCTAGTCTGCAATTTTTCTTAGCATTCTAAGTACGGTTCAGAGCTGGAATTCTTCATCATGTTTCTCTTTAGTGTCGAGTCATCTCCTTGCTCCAGTCACCATGTCCAAATGATGATCTCTAACCATGTTCATCAACAAGGGTTCCTTCTTGGTCATTGTCAACAACTTCCCATTTGTGTTCTTGCTCTTTCTCTGCATTATTATTTTGAATCATCAGGTAGAATTCCAAGGTCTTAACACATTTTCCTCCCTTGAAAAATACCTTCAATCGCGTAGTTACGGACACTCTCTAAATCTTTCTGTCGACACCTCAACATGCTGATGCGCATCTCCTCGCCAGAACGCGTCGGCTAGTCTCCTCTTCCTCCCAAACATACGGTCCATGGATGCTCTTTCCTACATTTGTATTCATCCAAAATGAACTTCATTTTGTTTGAATCATTCTTCTTATCCTGCGGTCTTTGATTGTCATTCATGATGATTTTTCTTCCTTAGCCTCTAGTAGCTTATCGTTACACGAGTCTCGCCTCTCCAAATTATCTCCTTTGGAGTCCAACCTCCTATGTATCGAAGTGCATAAAAAATTGTCTTTTGGCTGCCTAATTATCTCATATTAATTATCAATCTGGGAGCGACTTTTTATTTCAAGGGTGTACTCAGTCTGAGGCAGTAATTTATCCAAGAGTAATGCTTTTCAATATGTAGTACAGTGTTCGAAATACAAGAGTAAATGGATGCTTGTAAAAATGAATCTAACAACAACAACAAAAATGGAAATGCTCTGAAACCTTAATTAAACCAATCTGCAAAACATTGATCAGGGATACAATAGCAATAACTCTTTCCGTTAGAAATCGATGCAAGATAACCAATCTGGGAACTTGGAAGCAATAACCAGTGTCCTCTACAGTTGGTGATCTTAAAGCAATCAAAATGAAAGCAAACTCAATCTTCGTGCCGATGAAAATAACTGAAAGGAACAAAATCTGGAAACTAATGAATTGAAACTAAACAACACATTGAAATCGAACAACAATGTAAATGAATAACAAACTAAAACTAGAAGAATCGAACAACAAATATTAACTAATGAAATTGAACAACAAAACTCTATTAAACGACAAATCCTATTGAACAGCAAACTGAATAACGAAGCTTTATATCTGCACTCTGAAATGAACAACAGTTAAATGAAACAACAAATGGAATGGAACATCAAATGCTGAACAATGAAGCATAACAAGAAAAGTGATTCGAGGATTAAGATTCTTGTTAAATGGGGAAGGAACGACAACGCAATCCATTACAATAAAATAGTAAAGTAAGATAGAACCAATATGAATTCCGCGAATTCAAGGATGTTCTAAGTAAGACAATATGCTATCTCAATTAACCCACGCTGTAAGAAATAAGATTCAGATCATACAATAATGAAATAACTCATAAACAGAGCGCGTAATACATAAAGACAGTAAAATGAAAAACAACTAATGAAATAAACTCACAGTAACATGTATGTATCAAATCGATCACATGCTCAAGGAATTGGAAATATAACACAAAGGAGCATTTCACGCTGCTAGGGGTTGGGCCCTTAACCACCAGCAGGGACTGCTCAAGCTACTTCAGATGATGCGAATGGAACAACAACTTCAATTAATCATTAAACTGGAGCAGCATTACAATGGAATCGTGCTTTCAATAACACAGCTTTTGATTAAGTTTACAATTCACAAAAGCAACAACTATGATCCCTCCATTTTTCTCCAATACACAATACATGTTCTCCTTTTATAATCAGAAGGAGGAGAAATTAAATAGAAAATATGATCTCCCATAACAATATTGGATTTTTCCCAACAACTTGATCAACCAGAAAATATATTTCCAACAATTTTTCAACAAGAGAAAGGCGAATTTGGCTTTGTAGCTGAGATTTGGAGGACAGCCGCAACAACAAATCAGAGAAAATCATGCTCAAAGAACACTGCGTTTCTCTCAATAGACGCAGAATTTGGGCAAACCATTCTTTGCTAAAGTTAACTGGGCCCGTTCTGGACAAAACCCATGTTCTGGATTTTCCATATTCTTCGTCATTTGCCCAGAATCTCAACCGTAAAACTGTTACTTCTTATTCCGGCGAATTTCTGAGTTGGAATATTTGATGATGATTTGGAGATCAAATCTACAATCTGGCAAATATCTTGGAGGCTAAAATGGTGAATGATGTTACAAAATATATTAATAAACCATAATTGATAAAATTATGCATAATAATCATCACTTTATTAAAAATAAAGGAGAAGAAATAATATTCATCCATAAGAGCATAAATCACTATAAAATGGATTTATATAATAAATTATAATAAATGACATGATAAAGAAGAGTAAAAATGGATGAAATAAGTGTTAAAAAGTGGTCGTATTCACGGGCCAACATACCCCCAAACTGAATATGTTGCATGTCCTCATGCAACCCAAAGACAAAACCCATGTGTTAACCAAGCAAAGAAAATTGTTCATCCCAACTCATGAAATGGATGGAACAAATGAATTTTTCTTCAAATAATGGATATTCAATTTTAGCAATCTTGATGAAGGCATAACAATTTTTATAGTTGACATTCAATTATATGTATATGAAGTTGCAGAAAAATGTGACATAAGTAACAACAAACTTCATTAACCATTTTCTCAAAAATCAGATCGTTTGGATGCACGGATCACGAGATATAAAAAAATGGTTGTAGGTGATAGTGCATAATTTTGGAAATTTTATGAACTAATTTAGTGTGAAATTATCTGGGTTTGTGTATTTTAATGATTCCTCTTTGTTATCCAGAAATCACAAAAAATCAGTTCATAGTTTTAAAGATATATGCAAAACAATTTCTGCACTATATACAAATGAAATTGTATGTCTTAGATGAGAAAGAGAGTAAAAACATCCATCATGTGTAGCAATTCTCCCCCCCAAACTAAAGAATTAGCATGTCCTCATGCGATGCTAGAAAACATAGAGAGGTGGTTGCTACAATCTATTGAAATCGATGCTTGGTGTAAAACATGGAATAAGGGAGGTGTTGAGGATGAATAAGAATATCCATGGATGATAAAGAATATTACTGACATGGTCACAAGAAAGAAATTAAAGAAATCAACACTCCCCCAAACTGAAAGATGAGACGTGTCTAAAAAAATGGGAAGTGGTAAAGATGTGGAATGAATGATAATAAATAATGCTTAATGGATTTTCATGAAATTCTCTTAAATTCATAATAAATCAGAAAATTATGCTATTTTACCTCAAGTGTTACCTCCGAAAAAATATGGAAGGACATGTAGGGACTGGCCTTTGTTGAAGCTGATGTAGGCTGAGCGGTTACTGAAAGTGATGCAAAGGTGGAAGCCATGTGCGCGTTCGCGAGCCTTTGCTGTTAGTTGCAATAGTGTGATCATGCTGCGAATAGAATTTTCCCCCATACTTGTTGTTCTCCTGTAAACAAATCACAATCCTCTATGCAATTTTATTGAATCCACGCTTTTAGTTTTAACTGGAAACATATAAGACACATGCAAAAATTTCAATCAACAAAAATTCTGTAGAAATGCAGTATGAATATTGTGGCAAAATGGCAGCGTACTGCACAACAATTATACAACATGGAAAGAAATACATACTTATGATATGACCAGCAAATTATCGCATTACTGAAATCCATGCATGTGATAAATCGTAAACAGATATAGAAGCGTTTTGTAATGATTCAAGGATAAGGAGAAGAGACAACATAAAATAAACATAAGTACAAATGCATTTATTACCCACTTAAACTAATGTGATCGATTTATGATGATTTTCATGTATAATAGGTTTGAAATCAAAGGTTAAGGATTCATACTTTCATCTGATATTTAAATAGGGATATAGAAAAAAGGGGTTAATATTACTATTTATGTGTATAAATGTGACTCCAATACCATTAGCAGAGCTCTGTTGCCCACAGGTGTCCATAACCTTGACAGAGTTGCTCTTTCACCCTTGGAACCATTGTCCTTTATTTATGCTGAGGAAGTGCTTGTTAATTGTCATAACGGATACCATTGTGTTGGCTTGGTGACCAGATAAATCACAATGCCATTCACTGGGAAGAAGTGAAAAGTCGGCAGGCTGGCTCATGATGAGACCTCTTGTTCTAAGGACTTCTTAATTTTTTCAATTGTCCATTGGACCATATCCCTGGTTTGGTGGCCATGATGGGAATGCCACTTCATTTGCTTCCTTATGAACATGGTAGACTGGCTCTTGATGAGACCCCCTATCCTCTATCTACCAAATTATAAAATTATTAATGAAATATGTAAATATTTTTCTTTTCATATATCATTTTCCTATTTATTCATAAAGGATGGCTCAGCACTCCTTAAGAGTAGGGACGGTGGAAGAAATCTGAACAGCGCAATAGAAAATAATATTCCCTTGTTCCTACTCCATAAGTAAAAATCAAACAAAGTTATAAGATATGAGAAAGAACCAACATGATAAATATAATCGATCATATGAATTTAGTGGTAGTAAGACAACAAGATCATGTTATTGATTATGTCCTTTTCTCCTTTTTCTTATCATTACTAAACAATTTTCTTAAAAAAATGACGATTTCTTTTGATTTGCTGATTACAGTAAGCTTTAATTTGTATGATTGTGTATCCTTCCATTGTATGTTTGTCTTTCAAAAATTCATGAAAAATTCAAAAAAAATCCTCAAAAAGTAGTTCAAAAACAAGAAAAATGCATTGAAAAAGTGATGTTCCTTTGGAAAGGAACAACAAAAAAATCTGTGAAAATGTTGTTCCTTTGGAAAGGAACAGCAAGAACAGTCGGTGATGTTCCTTTTGAAAGGAACAGCAAAACTGTTGTTCTTTTTAAAAGGAACAACAAAAACGAGCGGTGTTGTTCCTTTTGAAAGGAACAACAAAAACATGCAACGAAAATGTTGTTCTTTTTGAAAAGAAAAATAATCAGCAAAAATGTTGTTCCTTTTGGAAGGAACAACAAAAATAAAAACATAAACGCACTGCTTCTTAAGAGGAACGGTTGTTGTTCCTTAAGAGGAACAATAATTGTCCCTTAAGAGGAACAACAAACAAATATAAACACGCAAAAAGGAAAAAAATAAAGGAAAGAACAAAGCTAATATGCAATACAATGCCAAGAAAATCCAATCAAATAGAAAGGAAAGTTTATGTACAGGTTTTAAGAAAAATGTATTTTTATTTATTTATTTATTTTCACAGAGTTGGTGCTGCCGAAGAATTGCCTTCTGTAACTGAAACTTGCATGGTAGGGTCCTTATTGTTCAATTGCAAATGGAACTAAAACTAAAATTTAGATAAAATCAATACATGAAACACAAAAACATAAAATAAATGAGAAAAGAAACAACACTTTATTAAGTTACAACAGCTATGAAGTTATTTCCTAAGGGAATATCAATCTATTAATGGAAAAAAATAATGATCTTTTTGAAAAATGTTTTGGCAGCAGTAACATGAATCTTGAAATGGGAACCCATTCTTCATTTCTTTTTGTTATAACTCTGTTAGGTAATGAACTGGATGAAATTCCCTTGTTTTACTAAATTTTCAAGAATCGCTCGTCCATAAATTGACCTTCTTTGTTCTCCTAAGACCTGCAAAAAACGAGTGTCTACCTGCAATAAAACATTAAATCATGGAGAAAGAGAGATGATCAGGCTCCCCTAATCCAAAAATTATGCAAAAAACTAACAAGTATTTACTCTATAGAACAAATCCACGGAAAAATAAAACAAATTATGTTGCTACTGTGAAGGAAACGATGAGTCGACGATACTAACTTGATGAGGTGTTTTAATCATACCTTCTTTGTTTTTCGTCGATTTGAGTGATTCCAAAGCCAAATGAGATCTAATTCAAATTTTTATCTTCAATAGAAACAGGTTTTAAAAATTCCATGTAATGGTATGTTAAACTTTCTTATAACAACCTGCATAATAGAGTCATTTTCGATTTTCCAGCTCAGACCAACAGTTGGTATTTCAAGCATAAATTATTCGTTTAATGACGGATTGAACTGATTCAAATTGGAGATTAAATTATATTTCATTTATTTATCTCCAATAGAAATAGGTTTTTAAGAAAAGAAGAATTGATGGGTCAAATACGTTAAGGAACAGCCGAGAAAACAGAGTTTCAAGAGTGCTGATTTATGATAGGCAGTCAGTATTTTGGTCATAAATTCATCATACGATATCGAAATTGAGTGATTCAAATTGCGTTGTAAATTATATTCATATAGGAATCTCCCATTGAAACATGTTTTAAAAATATAGTCATTTAGGCCTCCAAAAATGGACTGTCCCAACTCTGTTCTTGAACTGCCTACTAGACATCCTGTCGATGTTTTGGTTCTAAATTTTTCGTTTCAAATCCAAATTGAGTGATTCAAATTGTGTTGGAAATTAAAAATCAAGGTATACTTAGGATAGAAATAGGTTTTAAAAATATTCAATTTTAGTCCCCCAAAACATGACTGTCCTAGCTATGTTTTCAGAAATTTCATCAAGCCCGCAAGCCAAAAAAATGATATTCAAGAAATTTTTCCATATTGATGATAAAAATAAATATAAGTGTTTTTATAATGGTTATTTGCAATATAATTCATCTAAATAAACAAATAAATTAAAATATTTAACATTAATGTTGATTTCACAACGTTTTGCAACAAAGAAACAACTATTTTTACAAAAATAAATAAAAAAATGTGTTTGTTTTATTTCCTCTTTTATTTATTTCTCCACTATCCTATTCTGAATTGGAAAATGAATATGATTACGTATAATAGTATTTCCAGTGGATCCATTTCCGAAATAAGGCTTCAATTATGTACATACCCAAGTTTGAAAAATGTATGTCAATAATAAAAATTAGGGTATGAGAAGCCAACTTCCCTTGAAAAGATGGTGTCAAAAATTGTTGAATTATGGAGTGATGTTGCAAAAAAATGATGGAGTGAAACCAATCTTCAATATATTCTTTACTTCCTTGATTTCCCATAGCCATCATATCATGAAGTTCTTGAGCTTTTAAAATGGTTTGTTGGTGCAAACTAGAAGAAACCTCATTTTCTTTCATAACTTCTACAATTTTTGGATTTGATTCATTCTGAGTCTCAGTGTAAGTTTTTTCCAATGGTACATGTGAGATAGAATGGGTGGGAAGGGTGAGTGAATTTTGCAGTTCAACATTGTAAGCATGTTGTACTAGTTTATTATCGTGTGGGTGTGGAATGAGTTGAGCAGGAGATTGTGTAGGGAATGGAGCCTCTTGATGATGTAGTTGATTGTGTTGAGTGGATGATTTTGATGGGCAAGCAAGATATTGTGGAAGAGCTGGAAGATGTGTTTGTGCTACAAGATGAGGGAGAGTAGTCATGCAATCATAAGATGAACCATGCCAAACTTGTAGACAAGATTGGTGGTGGTTATATTGAGATTGGCATGGCTGCCCTAACATATGAGTATTCCATAATGGATTATGCAAGTAAGAGAATGGAGAGGAAGTGTTTTGAATCATACTTGTAGGCCGTGATTTCCATGGTTTTGACCTTGTTGCAGCTTCCGCATCTCTTTGATATGCTACTTCCAAATTAGATAAGGAAGAACAACTATCTAGGGGATTCTCCTTTTGGTAATGAGGGAAAAACACTTCATCAAATTCTTGATTTTTTCGAACCTGCAAAACATTCAATTGTGAATTTAGAGAGCTAATAAAATCATATTTAAAATTTTCAAATAAAACCTTGATTTCAGCTCTTATGTCTCTTGTGCTTGTAGTAGATTTGGAAAAGAAAGAAGAATTTTTTCTAGAATTCTTACCAGCCTTGGAAATTCCTCTTGAATACCTTATGCACAACTCACAAACATCATCATATGATAACTGAAAAACATCACCTTTTCCTATCAAATTTAAAAGTTCTAAAAATTCATCTTTGATTCCTTTAAGAAGAAGTGTTTTCAAGATCTCTTTTTCCAAATGCTTATGCTTTGATTTTTGAAGGTTGTATCGAAATCGCTCTACATAGTCCTACAAGCTTTCATCTTCCGCTTGTATCATACCGAAAATATCTTCATTGGATTTGCAATGGTCTTGATACTTCTTCAAGAATATTTTCTTCATGTCCTCCCATGTTTTGATGCAGTTCCCACCTAAGCTCATGAACCATCGGAGAGCTGCTCCTTTTAGAGTAAGAGGAAACACTTTCAATCTTTCATCATTAGTACAATAATCATATCCTCTACAAAGTATTTCAAACTAAAATAAGAATGTATCTGGATCTTCATTTGTCAAACCATGAAAATTTGGTAGAGACAATGGGGGAATTATGTGCATTTGTGTCACTCCTCCTAGATCTTTGATAGGGAATTCAAAAGTTGCAATGTGAGCCATTTATTACCATAATAGAAGATGTTCTTCAGGTGTTTCTTTAAGGATCCTCCTTCCAATGTTCCTGTCAATTGGTTAGTGAAATGGGTGGTGCTTACATCACCACTCGAGTGGAATTACAAGATTTTTTTAAATTTCTACCTCTAAAATTAAAAAAAAAAAAACGCAAGCATTCATTTATACCTTAAGCTTTCACTTAATTCTGCTGTGAAGCGGGCCAATGAACAAGTGTGTTTTTTGCTCAGTGCGCAGGTTCTTACCTTCCGTATTTAATACCCAATTCTTCCCAAGCAGGAAAAAAATTAAATATGCATCACTCTTTCTAAATGGCATGCACTCTCCCCAGCAACGGCGCCAAAATGTCGAGGCATAAAAGGTATATTTTTTGAACACCTAATTATCTCACATTAATTATCAATCCAGGAGAGACTTTTTATTTCAAGAGTGTACTCAGTCCGAGGCAGCAATTTATCCAAGAGTAATGCTTTTCAATATGTAGTATAGTGTTCGAAATACAAGAGTAAATGGATGCTTGTAAAAAAGAATCTAACTACAACAACAAAAATGGAAATGCTCTGAAACCTTAATTAAACCAATCTGCAAAACATCGATCATGGATAGAATAGCAATAACTCTTTCCCTTAGAAATTGATGCAAGATAACCAATCTGGGAACTTGGAAGAAATAACCAGTGTCCTCTACAGTTGGTGATCTTAAAACAATCAAAATGAAAGCAAACTCAATCTTCGTGCTGATGAAAATAACTGAAAGGAACAAAATCTGGAAACTAATGAATTGAAACTGAACAACACATTGAAATCGAACAACAATGTAAATGAATAACAAACTAAAACTAGAAGAATCGAACAACAAATATTAACTAATGGAATTGAACAACAAAACTCTATTAAACGACAAATCCTATTGAACAGAAAACTGAATAACGAAGCTTTATATCTGCACTCTGAAATGAACAGTAGTTAAATGAAACAACAAATGGAATGGAACATCAAATGCCGAAAAATGAAGCATAATAAGATAAGTAATTCGAGGATTAAGATTCTTGTTAAATGGGGAAGGAATGGCAACGAAATCCATTATAATAAAACAATAAAGTAAGATAGAACCAATATCACTTCCGCGAATTCAAGGATGTTCTAAGTAAGACAATATGCTATCTCAATTAACCCACACTATAAGAAATAAGATTTAGATCATACAATAATGAAATAACTCATAAACAAAGCGCGTAATACATAAAGACAGTAAAATGAAAAACAACTAATGAAATAAAATCACAGTAACATGTATGTAGCAAATCGATCACACGCTACAGGAATTGGAAATATAACACAAAGGAGCAGTTCATGCTGCTGGGGGTTGGGACCTTAACCACTAGCAGGGACTGCTCAAGCTACTTCAGATGATGCAAATGGAACAACAACTTCAATTAATCATTAAACTGAAGTAGCATTACAATGGAATTGTGCTTTCAATAACACAGCTTTTGATTAAGTTTACAATTCACAAAAGCAACAACTATGATCCATACATCCCCTCTCTTTTACAAATGTCTCCTTTTATAACCAAAGAGAGGAGAAATTAAATAGTAAATAGGATCTCTCATAACAAAATTGAATTGTTCCCAACCAATTGATCAACAAGAAAATATATTTCCAACAATCTTTCAACAAGAGCAAGGCGAATTTGGCTTTGCAGTTGAGGTTTGGAGGACGGCCGCAACAACAAATATGAGAAAATCGTGTTCAAAGAACCCTGCGTTTCTCTCAATACAGGCCGCATTTGGGCAAAACGTTCTTTAATAAAGTTAATTGGGCCCGTTTTGGACAAAGCCCATGTTCCGAATTTTTCATATGCTTCTTCATTTTCCCAGAATCTCAACCGCAAAACTGTCACTTCTTATTCCAGCGAATTTCTGAGTTGGAATATTTGATGATGATATGGAGATCAAATCTGCAATTTAGGAAATATCTTGGAGGCTAAAATGGTGAGTGTTTTTACAAAATATATTAATAAACCATCATTGATAAAATTATGCATAATAATCATCAATTTATTAAAAATAAAGGAGAAGAAATAATATTCATCCATAAGAGCATAAATCATTATAAAATGGATTTATATGATAAATGATAATAAATGACATGATAAATAAGAGTAAAAATGGATGAAATAAGTGTTAAAAAGTGGTCGTGTTTACGACCCAACACTA